>CAUYRT010061924.1:0-18668 GCA_963574885.1 Lepilemur ruficaudatus | reverse complement strand
ATTTTAAATTATTCAAATTATCTGTTTATTTAATTGGAGGTCTTTATTTCAGGTGTTATAAAATAGAAAGATTTGGTTTAATTAAATTTCATACATAGCTCTACTAGCTGAGAAGCAGATCTCTGAAAAGCTACCAGCTTTTACTATATGCATCCCTGGAAAACTTCCTGAGTTAAACTTTATTATTTATTCCTTTGACAACAACAGTTTCAATAAAAAGACATTGGATTTATCAATGTATTCCTACTTGCACTGTGAATAATTCAAAGTAATTTATTATACTATAAGACATTACAAAAATTATATAACTCTGATGTGGAGAAAGGGATTTTCTTCTACACAGTGTGCGGTTTATAATGTATTTCTCAAAACAAACTACAGAATAATTGAAAACTCTGACATATTATATGCTAAAAATGTTGCCAAGAAAACAAAATTTCTAAGCTCATCTATTAATAATTTAAATGTATGAAACATAACTTTATTTGCTATGAAGTTGAGAGCCACTTTTATAGTCAGTTTTATAGTGGAATCAAAATGATGTCACAGCAAATAAAACTAACTGCCACAAAGAATTTATTGCATTTTACTTTTACTGTCATTATTCTCACTTTTACTTCAAAAGTAATTCCTACAAAGTTTAGAACTTTGTAGTGCAGTGTTCATAAAAAAAAAAAAGCTAGAACAAAATGTTTCCTTATCCCTGTGTAGACTATGTCATTCCTTTCCTGGATAACTCCAGATGCATTTTGATCCACTAAATCATCAAGTGATACAAGCTGTAAATCATAAGCTTTTATTCCTCCCTTTATTTTGACCAAATTTTTCTGCTTTCTGAATTAATGCATGTTAGAAGTCAGAACTTTTCAAACATGCAATTCTTCCAAATTTAGTACCTTTAATGATTTTTCTCCTTCTTTTCTTTTTTTCTGAGACAGGGTCTCACTCTGTCACCCAGACTAGAGTGTAGTAGCATCATCATAGCACACTGCAACCTCAAGCTCCTGGGCTCAAGCAATCCTCCTGCCTCAGCCTCCCCAGTAGCTGGGACTATAGACACATGCCACCATGCCCAGCTAATAAGTCCTATGTATTTTTGCTAATATAAATGCTAAATGCACAAAGAAAATCAGCATTCAATTCCAGAATCCAATTAAGGAATATTTACAAAATCAACAACAGAAGGAAAATTTCTGTTGAAAGGCTGTAGGGATAAGTAAAGTGAGATTACTGCATTAGGGATTAAATTATTTACTCATGCTGTCATTCAAATATTAATTTAGAACTTACCAAATTCAAGCATTTTTACTACCTAAAATACACATACATAAATTCTTGTAGGTAAGGGACTGCTTGTCAGTCTCTCAGAAGTTATCATTTCTTGAGTGTCTATGATTAGCAGCACTTTCCAAACATCATTTCTTATTATTAGAACAACCCTGGTAAATAAATTCAGAAACTGGTTCAAAGAAATAAGTCACACAAGTTGTAGAAGGTGAAGCCTGGGTTAGAATCTTGAATATGATGGTGCCCATGGCATATTAAAGATGACTACTCTTGCCAACAAGTGCTGAAGTTTATTTCTCAAACCCTTGAATTTGGGCTGGATTTGTGATTGCTTTGATTGATAAAATACATTGGAAGAAATGCCTTGCCAGTTCTGGGTTTGTTTCTTAATTGAATTAGCAGCTTCTGCTTCCTCTCTCTTGGAACATTCACTCTTGGAATGTTCCCTCCAGGAATCGAACACCACACGGAGGTTCTCTGGTCAATAGCTACAGCTGAGCTCCCACTTGGTGACCAGTATCAACTGCCAGCCATGTACGTGAGCTGTCTTGGGCATTAGTCCAGTTGAGCCTTCGGATGTTTGCAGTTTCGGCCACATTTCACTGCATCAAAGACATCTGTAAGAATACTCAGTTGAGCCCAATAGACCCACAGAACTATGGGAACGATAGCAAATTATTATTATTTTTAAGCCACTAAAATCCAAGGTGCTTTGATGTGCAACAATAGAAAACCAAAACCATTTCAAAAACTTGTGATCTTTTCACAAATATTTATGCATAGTAGGGAATATAAAACAAGTTTACAAAAAACTGAAATGAAATACTTAATAGGGGGGTAATTTAAGTGGTATATAAAAAGTGGGATAAGGATAAGAAAGTGGCATTTGGTGGTTGGGAATGATAGCGGGTAAAGGTTAGGAAGATTTGATCTAAGAACTCCTTGTCCTTGGCACACAGTCATGCTTTAAGCCACAGGTAGTTAGTGTTCAGTACCACTCTTCCTCCTGCTTAGACTTCAACTTTGTCCTAGCCTTTGGCTTGACCATCCTTCTTTGTCTGGCAAAAACTTACCACTCTCAAGTCAGCACTCTAGAACCTGATCAGAGATCAAGCCAAGCTGGCTTGATCTCTCAAAGGAGACATAGGAGAAAAAGAGTGAGAGGTAATCATTTTGCTTTCCACCTAGAGTACAGAAATCTTCATTGAAACAGCGAGAGGTTGCCATGTATACTATTATTACCACCAGGAAAGTATGCTATGGAAAAAATATAGATAGCTCCTTGGGCAGATGTCAGCTCTATTGAATGCATTAACAAAGGCCAGAGCATATTGCTAGGTGCTATAGACTTGTGCCTCCAGTCAAATGAAAAGAATGAAGTAAACTTCTTTCTTCCTCCCTACGCTTTCCTTCTTCTCTGCTTCCTTCCTTCCTTTCCTTCTTGCATTTCCTCCTGCCTTCCTTCCTGTCTTCTTTTCTCCTGATAATATTTATTTAAACTGTAAGAAAAAATAGATTTTAAAGATATAAGAAGGAGACTGTAAGAAAATAAGTGTAGTCTCAGAGAAAATAGGAAAAGATTGAATTAAAAGACCATTTAGATAAGTTGGGCTTAAATAAGAGTCTTCATAAAGAGATATATAAAGGAAAAGAAAGTAAAAGAACTGGTAAGATTTAGAAGTGGAAAGAACAAAAGCATATCTACATTATTGCTTATTCTTTATAAAGTAGGAAGAAAGGTCAACTATGAAGAAAAAATATGGAATTGGGGAGTGAGGGTAACAAGAGGAAAACATTTCAGAAAACATAGTTGATAATATGATATAGTTGACAAATTATAAACGTGATTATTTAGGAAATAGTGGAACTCAGCTGAGCCTAGAATATATACACTTTGTTAATTGCACTGGTAAGATGTTCTACACAATTATCAGTTTTTTAAGGATTTGATCTGTTTCTGACATATACATAAGAAAAAAATCCTACTGCAATCCTTCCCCATTTTTTCTTAATAATCCCCTAATGTTTTGCTTTGTATATGTTGTGTACCTCTTGTTAAATACAGATTCAGAATTTCTTATATCTTCTTAGTGAATTAGGTGTTTTATCATAATGTGTTAAACATTTTTATCATTAAAAACGATGAGATTATTTTTACTTCAAATTAATATTGTTGGATCAGCATTTTTAGGTGAATATTTTCTACCTTTTTATTTTGAACCTTTAGGTGTGCTGCAAGAGCAATATTTAAATATTAACAAGCAGTAAGATGTTGACTTTGGACAAATATATTTCCAATCAGAGTGGATTTCAACCATTTAAAAAGGTATAGTCTTTTGCCGCATGCTGACTGAATGGCATCTTTGGGGAATTCTAAATTTCATATTGGAAATTCATTGTACTAAAGTGTTAATCTCTGCATTTTCAGAATTTTAATTTGTGTTTCCCCCACACAGTTTCTTGTTTCTTTCTTCTTTTTCCTGTCTTCTTTTGGAAGTAAGTCTCTCACTTTCTTACTGGTTTAGAAGGTGTACACTCTATTTAGCTAATTTGACACTTGCTATTCCTCCTCACGGTGTTTCTGTGTACTGTTTAAGGTTCTGTGAATATAACAGTAAATGAGTCAGATAAAAATTTCTACCCTTCGAAAGTTAGTATCCTAGTAAGGGTAAACAGAGAATAAACAAATAAGTGAAAAAATTAACAACTATCTATATATCACATCATATATAACATATATATCTAAAAACTTTGTTTTCTATAAACTTTGAACTCATACTTTGCATAATAATAGTTATTCTTTTGATTACTTATTTCTGGCTCCTGAATTATAAAAATATTTTAGGACACTAATGGCTTAAAATTTCAAGTTATTTTTTAAAATTTTTTACTGATACATAATATTCATACATATTTATGGAGTTTATGTAATGTTTTATTAGATGCATATAATGCATATCGATCAAGTCAGGGTATTTAGGATATCTGTCCCCTTAAACATTATTTTTATCTGTTGGGAACATTTCAAGTCCTCTCTTCTAGCTATTTTGAAATACACAATACATTATTGCTAACTATAGTCACCCTATTCTGCTATCAGACATTAGAACTTATTCCTTCTATCTAACTGTAAGTTTGTACCCATCAACCAACCTCTCTTTACCTCCCATCAACGCATACCCTTCCCAACCTCTGGTAACTATCATTTTACACTCTACTGCCATGAGATCAACTTTGTTAGCCTTTGCATCTGAGTGAGAACATGAGATATTTGTCTTACTACGCCTAGCTTATTTTACTAGACATTATGACCTCCAATTCCATCCATGCTGCTGCAAATGGCAGGAATGCATACTTTTTTATAGCTGAATAGTGTTCCATTGTATATATATATATATATATATATATATATGATACATACTCTTTATACTTTCATCTGTTGATGGATACTTAGATCGATTGTATGTATTTGCTATTGTTAATAGTACTAAAATAAACATAATTTCCAATTATTTTTATTTTTGATGTTATTTATATATAATTATTCACAGGTTTACCAATTTCTCTGTGAGCTATTTCTCTGGCATCTTATATTTTGCTTCTATGTTCAATTTATTTATTTATTTTATACTCTATCCTTTAATGAATCATAAGTAATGTGTATAAGTGCACACATGTTCAGTCTTCGATATTCTTCAGTTTTACCATAATCTACTAATATGTAGATTTGGTTTTTTAATCCTTCTCTGAATGTTCACCTCATAATATCTTCCAAATAATGAATTCTCTTTTCATCTGAGCCTATTATCCCATTGCATTAATTTGAAATTGTTGCTGTAAAAAATTACTACAATGTTAGTGGTTAAAATAACACACATTTATTATTTTAAAATTCTGTAGGTTAAAAGTTTGACATGGGTCCTACTGAGCTAACGTGAACATGTCAGTAGAGCTACTTTCCCTTCTAGAGGCAGCTTGTTTTCTGTGGCTCATTGTCCCATTTTTCCATCTTTGACTCCAGCAATGGCAAGCTGAGCTATTCTCACATTGCTACTTTCCTAAGCCAATGAGAAGAATCTAACTACTTAACCAGACTTGGTGGTTCTTTAAATCTGCAGACTTTAAGCTATTCATACTCATAAATAAAATCTAAACCTTCATTTCTATTAAAACTCAAAACTTTAGGGGTCAATATCTTCAGCAAATTTGTATAACTCTGAATTTCATTTTTCTTTATGGGAATTTCTTTTTTTCCCCAAGGTCAGGAAAGTTTTAAAATTTTCTCTATAAATTTTTATGTATCATTTTATATGTCTGTAATGTGGAGGAAATTCATTTATATAAGCTCAGTATGTCAGGGGCTAACAGTCCATATTTGTATTCAATTCCATTAGTATTGTTCTGGAATTTTCTCCAGCTGTGTTTGGTAGAAGGTAGGTGCTAAGGAACCAACAAATCAGGGACAGTATTTGACAAAGAGTTGGTAGATTCTAGTTGGTAATAATTGTTAATATTAATGATAAATGAGTTAATTTTACTTTGGGAAACAAGTTAAACTGGGGAAAATGAGGTCACTTATGAGAACAAATATTGTACATAATGAGAATTATAGAGTGAAAGAGATAAAGAATATATTTTACAAACCAAGAGAGAAAATTTGAGTTCACATCTTGAAAATGGTCTATTATTGAGTTAAGACAAATTTTATCTCTGTGATATGAGTTAAAATACAGAAATACTAAAAAGAACTATAACTACAATAAATTTAGTAAGGAATAGAAATTGCAAAAAGATATATAAATTTTGACATTTAAATCATAAAAGGTGAGGGAAGGAGTGAAAGTATACAATGTTTGTGTACAATTACAGTTGTTATCAGGTTGAAATAGCCTGTTATAAGTACAAGCTATTTTGTGTATATCTCATGGTAACCACAAAGCAAAAACCTATAGTGGTTGCAGAAAACAAACAAACAATACCACCACGTAAAAACAATAAACCACAAACAAAGGAAGACAACAAGAGAGATAGAAAACAAAAATCTACAACGCAACCAGAAAACAAATTACAAAGTGGCAGTAACAAGTTCTGACCTATCAATAATTACTTTTAATGTAAATGAAATAAATTCTCAAATTAGAAGATAAAGATTAAAAATAATACTCAACTATCTGCTGCCTACAAAACAATCATTTTACTGGTAATGATACTCACAGACTAAAAATGAAGAAATGCAAAAAGATTCAACATATGCAAATCTGTAGATGTGATACCCCACATGGACAGAATAAAGGACGCAAAACTCGAACATTTCAAAAAAAAGCATTTGACAAAATTCAACACCCTTTCGCAATAAAAACTATCAACAGTTTAGGTATAGTAAGAATGTACCTCGACACAATAAAGGCCATAGATAAAAACCATAGCTAATATCATACTCAACAGTGAAAGGTAAAAATCTTTTACTCTAAGATCAGGGACAAGACAAGGATGTTCACTCTCACCATTTCTTTTCAACATATTACTGAAAGTGCCAGCCAGGTCAATTAGACTAGAGAAAGAAATAAAAGGCATCTTAATAGGAAAGTAAGAAGTGACATTGTCTACCTGCTGATTGCATAATCTTATAAAAGGAAAATCCTAAAGATGTTACTAAAAATGCTAGAACTGATATTTGAATTCAGTAAAGTTGTAAGATACAAAATCAGCATACAAAAGTCAGTAGTGATTTCATATGCTGATAATGAACTCGCAGAAGAAGAAAATTTAAAAAATAATCCTATTTACCATAGAAAAAAATAAAATACTTAGATGTAAATTTAACCAAAGAGGTGAAAGATCTATATGCTGAAAACTATAAAATACTGATGAAAGAAGTTGAAGAAATCACAAATAATTGCAAAGGTGTCCTGTTTTCATTGATTGAAAGAATCAATATTGCTGAAATGTCCATACTACTCTAAGTGATTTACAGATTCACTTCAATCCCTGTCAAAATCCCAACAGCATTTTTCACAGAAACAAACAAATGAACAAAAAAATTATGCTTCAATTCATATGGAACCATAAAGGCTCCAATTAGCCAAAACAGTCTTGAGAAAAAGAACAAAGTTGGAGGTATTACACTCTGATTTCAAAAGCTATTGTAATCAAAATAGCATGGTAATGGCATAAAAACAGAAATCAATGGATAGAACTGGAAGAAATCACAGAAACAAATTAATACATTTATGGTCAATTGATTTTCAACAAAGGTATCAAGGATAAAAGGATAGTTTCTTTTGAAAATGGTGTTGAGAAAACTGGATATCCACATGCAAAAGAATGAAATTTGACTCTTATATTATAAACAAAAATCAATTTAAAATGAATTAAGGCTTCATTATAAAACCTGAAACTGTTAGCTACTAGAAAAATAAGCATAGGAGAAAAGCTCCACAACATTGGTTGGGCAATTATTTTTTGTATAGTCCCCCCCAAAACAGGCAATCAACAAAGCAACAAAAACAAAAATAGACAAATGGGGTTCATCAAACTAAAATGCTTTTTGTGCAGCTAAGGAAAATATTAACAAAACAAAGAGAGAACCACAGAGTGGAAGACATATTTGAAAACCATCCATCTGATAAGGCGTTAATAGACAAAATATTTAAGAGACTCAAACAACTCAATAGCAAGAAAATAAATAAACTGATTAAAAAATAGGCAAGGACCTGAACAGACATTTCCCAAAAGAAGACATACAATGGATAGGTACCTAAAGAAAATGCTCAGCATCACTAATTATTAAGGAAATACAAATTAAAATCACAATAAGCTATCACTTCACACCTGTGGAATTGCTATTACCAAAAAGATGAAAGATAACAAGTGTTGGTGAGGATGCAGAGAAAAGGGAACATAAATTAGAACAGCCATTATGCAAATCAGTGTGGAGTTTCCTCAAATAACTAAAAATATAACTACCCTATGATCCACCAATACCATTTCTGGCTATATATCCATAGGAATTAAAATCCATATGTCAAAGTGATATCTGCCTTCCCGTGTTTGTTGCAGCATTATTCAAAATAGCCAAGATACACAAACAACCTAACTGCCCAACAACAGATGAATGGATAATCAAAATGTGATATATTTACATAATGGAATATTATATAGCCTTACAAAGAAGGAAATCCTGCCATTTGTGACATCATGGATGAACTTGGAGGACCACATGCTAAGTGAAAGAAGCCAGGCACAGAAGGACAAACATGCCATGATCTTACTTATATGTGGAATCTAAAAAAGTTGAACTCATCAAAGTAAAGAATAAAATGATGGCCTCCACATGTTAGGCAGAGGAGGGGGAGGGTTTGGGGAGTTGTTGATCAAATAGTACAAAGTTTCAGTTAGAGAAGAGAAATACATTTTGAGATCTATTGCACAGCAGAGTGACTATAATCAATAATAGTGTATTGTATGTTTCAAAGTATTAATGCCTTAGAGAATAAATTTCAAATGTCTCACGACAACAAATGATAAGCAGGTGAGGTAATGAATATGTTAATTAGTTTTATTTACTCATTCCACAGTGTTTACACATATCAAAACATCACATTTCACCCCATAAATGTACACAATTGTTCTTTGTCCATTAAAAATAATATTAATAAAAAATACTAAAGCGTGCAGACTTTACCAATTCCTCTTTTTAGCACAGCTAAGTTAGGCACAGTAGGATTAAGGATCAACCTTGCATCTACTATTAAACCACTGTATTCATTTTAAAAATGTTCACATAAGGTTGGCTTTTATCAGATTTCAAGTTATAGCCTGGGGCATAGTTGCGTCTTTTGTAAAACACAATTACCTATTTTTTTTTCAATAAAACACACAGAAATAATTGTCAAAGCAGTAATTACTCAACAGAATTCAAGAATTAACAGTAGCAACAGTAGTAAAGATAGGAGAGGAAAATTTTATACTGTATTTTATAGTCTGCCGCAATGTAAAGATAGCTTAATATCCATAAGAGTAATGGTAGTGCAGTAAGAAAAATCTAAATTGGAATCCTGGCTCGAAGTCTGCTAGCTGTGTGGATTTGGGCAAAGATAATAATCCCTTGGCTTTTCGGTTTACGCATCCATAAATTGGACATCATAATGCTAATAGATATCTCAGAGAGTTGTTCTGACAATTAAATAAGGTAATGTCTAGCAAAGTGCCTGATACATTGTAAGTTGTCAATACATGTTAGAAATTTCATTTAATTGTAGATAATCCAATGCAGTTTCTCCAGAGGTGCTGTCATCAAATCCTTGACTATTTAATATAATAGAAATGTAATTAAACATCTATGGTGCATAACAATGAAGTGATCTTTTTATATTGAAGCAATGTGGAAAATATTGAAGTTGGAAGTAAGAGGAAGGGATATTTAAAATGGTTTTTATTACAACATAAAATATATACAATTCTAAAAATGTGCAAAGACGTCTCTATAATCTTCAGGGAGTTACCTAAAATTACCTTAATTCTATTTAAGTATTGACTATAATACAATATTACATTTAACATATATTCATGTTCTTGCTCCCATGCAGGTATCATTAGACACCAGTGGTCACCTTTGATGTCTCCTACTCTCCCCTTTATACCTGTTCCAGGTCCTGCTGATTCCACAGTTTCTCACATCCATGATCTCCTCACCATTCCTCAAGCCATTGCTTCCATTCAAGCCTATTTCATCTAAACTTAATATAATTCCCTCCCAACTACTTCCACAATTTGCAACATTCTTCTTTCTACTCCTTGATTTGAATTTGCATCAGTTTAATAAAGTGAATGCGAGTATGTCCACTTCTCAACACCAGAAACTTACAAAGATTTCCTCAACACCCACAATAAAATCTAATTCTTTATGCCATTATCAACACCTTATGATCTGAACACACCTATATTTCCTAATCTATTCCCCCAAATTACAAGGGAGTTAAAGGGTTCAGTGAACCTGTGTTCTGGGTGATCATTTAAATGGTCTAGATTTGTTAGGGGAGTGAATAAGATTAACAGGAGTTGGTAACCCAGGAGGGAGCTTGAGGGAGGGACCATGTGACCGACACATGCAGTGAAACATCTGAAAAGATATAGTGATCTGAGAGGGTTGTAATCAAGTTTAAATTTCCAAAGTCAAGCAGTTCCATGTGTCCACAAGTCTAGAATGTGGCCATGGGTGTGAGTTAGTTGCTAGGTACTGTAAACTGAATGTGCTGCTCCAAAATTCATATGTTGAAATCCTAACCCCCTAAATGGATAGTATTAGAACTTGGGCACTCTGGGAGATGATTAGGTCATGAGAGTGGCACCCTCATGTTTGGGATAATGCCTTTATAAAATGAGGTCCAAGAGATCTAGCTAGTCTCTTCCATGATGTGAAGACACAGCAAAAAGGTGTCATCCATGATCCAGAAAACAGGACTTAACTAGATACTAAATGTTCTGGTGCCTTAATCTTGGACTTTCCAGCCTCCAGAACTTTGAGAAATAAATTTCTGTTGTTCAAAAGCTACCCAGTCTACATTATTTTTATAGCAACCGGAACAAACTAAGACACTTAGGTTAGAACAATTGCCTTCCGTTTCCATGAAGGGCGATGCTCCCTAAATGTACCTGGTTATGCGCAAATCCCTACTCCACCTCCTGAAGGGAAGGGGCTTGTTTAATGAATTTGGGAAATGATTTGGGCATACGTGATGCAGTCTTTTTTCTCTTTATGATCTCCTTGATTTTGGTGAGCCCACTCTGGTCTGCTACCCAAGCCACACACTTCATATCTGCAAGTTCTGTCTCATGCAGTGAGGCCACTGTCCTGCACAGTCTGTGATGAGGTAGTCATGTCTGTCTTTTTCTGGGGTAATTAGTAAGCCCATTGTTTTTCATATATTCAAGCCTCATCCTCCAAAGTAGTCCTTATTAGTAATGAGTTATACTTTTATAACTGTTTAACTTACTCTTTCAACTGAGGTCTCCATAGATTCAGAACTCGAGGATTTCTTATTAATTTTGTTGTAATGTGTCTCTGGGTAAAAAGTTAATATATGTTTGTATTCAATTTTAACAGTTATAGAGATATTTTTTATGTCTTGACACATAACTTTATAGTCATCCCATAGGTCATATTACACCCGGCCTAGAATAAAATGCATTATGTATTGTGGGAAAGAATACATTGTCAGTTTGATGCTCCTTCATGTAAAAAAATAAAATAAAAGGTAACTATATCCTAGCTTCTAGAATTGCCTATTTTATAACATCTATATTTATGTAAAATAAAAGTTTACAAAGGAAAACTAAAACCCTAAAAATTTATATATATATCTCTATCTACTCTCTATGTATCTGTCCAGAGAATTTTTTTTATTTCTGTTTTCATAATCTTAGTCCAAACTTAATTATACAAACTAGAAACATTTCCCCACAAAATAAATGTCCAAATGATTTGAAGGATATCTTTACATTTCTCAAAAATGGTGGAAGGGCGCCAAACACCCTACTGTCCAAATAGCCCACAGAACTGCAGGCATACATACCTCAGAGATATTGTGGATTTTGTTCCAGATATTTGCAATAAAGTGAATATCGCAATAAAGTGAGTCACATGAAATTTTTGGTTTTCCAGTGCATGTAAGTTAGGTTTACAATATACTGCAGTCTATTAAGTACAATAGCATTATGTAAAAAAAAAATGTATATACCTTAATTAAAAAACACTTTATTGCTAAAAAATGCTAATGACTACCTGAGCCTTTAGCTAGTTGTAATCATTTTGCTGGTGAATAGTCTTGCCTCGGTGGTGATAGCTGTGACTGATCAGGGTGGTGGTTGTTGAAGGCTGGGGGTAGCTTAAAATGTGACAACAATTAAGTTTGCCACATCAGTTGATTCTTTCTTTTATGAAAAGTTTTTCTGTAGCATATGATGCTATTTGACAGCATTTTGCCCACAGAAGAGCTTCTTTCAAAATTAGAATCAATCCTCTCAAACTCTGTTGCTGCTTTATCAATTAAGATTACATAGTATTCTAAGTTCTTTGCTGTCATTTCTAAAATGTTCACAGCATCTTTTCCAGGAATGGATCTCACCTCAAGAACAAGTTTCTACGCTCATCCATAGAAGCAAGTCCTCATCCTTTCAAGTTTTATCACATGATTGAATTAGTTCAGTTATATCTTCAGTTCTCTTGCTATTTCCATCACCTCTGCAGTTTCTTCCTTCACTGGTCTTAAAACCCTCAAAATCATCCATAAGGGTTGGAATCAACTTCTTCCAAAATCCAGTTAATGTTGATATTTTGACCTCCTTCCATGACTTATGAATGTTCTTGATGAGGTCTAGAATGGTGAATCCTTTCCACAAGGTTTTCAACTTACTTTGTCCAGATCCATCAAAGAAATTACTGTCTATGGCAGCTATAGCCTTATAAAATTTATTTCTTAAATAATGAGACTTGAAAGTCAAAATTACTCCTTGATCCATGGGCTAAAGTATGGACATTGTGGTAGCAGGTATGAGAAAACATTAATCTTCTTGTATATCTCTATGAGACCTCTTGGGTGACAAGGTACACAAGCAGTAATATTTTGAAAGAATTTTTTTTACTGAGCAGTAGGTCTCAATAGTGGGCTTAAAATATTCAGTAAACCATGCTGTAAACAGATGTGCTTTGCTATTTAATTTCTAGACCAAAGGCAGAGTAGATTTAGCACGTTTCTTAAAGGCCCTAGGATTTCTGGAATAGGAAATGAGTATTGGCTTGAACTTAAAGTCATCAGCTGTATTATCCTCTAACAACAGAGTTATCCTGTCCTTTGAAACTTTGAAACAGGCATTGACATCTCTGTAATTATGAGAGTCCTAGAAGGCGTCTTCTTCCAATAGGAGGCTGTTCTGTCCACATTGAAAATATGTTGCTTAGTGTAGCCACTTTCATCAATGATCTTAGCTTGATTTTCTGGATAGCTTGCTGCAGCTTCTTCCTCAGCACCTGCTGCTTCACTGTGCTCTTGTATCTTATGGAGATGGCTTCTTTCTTTAAACCTCATGAACTAACTTTTAATAGTGTCAAATTTTTCTTCTATAGCTTCCTCACCCCTCTCAGCCTTCATAGAATTGAAGACAGTTTAGGGCCTTATTCTGGATTAGACTTTGACTAGTTTATAGTAAGACTTGATGTTGGGTAGAATCAGTCCTCCAATTATGTTCTTCTTTAGTATTTTGTTGGCCCTTTTAGGCCTTTGTCCTTTCCATATAAATTTTAAAATCAGTTTTTTGATATCTGCAAACACTTTGCTGAGACTTTGATTGGGATTCTTTTAAATCTGTAAATAACGTTAGAAGAATTAAAATCTTAAAAATATTGATAATTCCAATCTGTGAACATGGAATACATCTCCTTTAACTGAGTTCTTCTTTGATATCTGGTATGTTCTGAATGTTTTTGTCCCCCAAAATTTATATGTTGAAATCCTAACCCCCAAAATGATGGTATTAGGAGGTGGGGCCTTGGGAAGTGGCTAGGTCATGAGGGTAGAGCCCTCATGATTAAGATAGTGCCTTTATACAAAAGGTCCAAGAGAGCCAGCTAGTCCATTCCACAGTGTGAGAACATGGAAAAAAAGTACCATCTGTGATTCAGAAGGTAGGCCCTAACCAGAAAAAAATGTGCTCTTGCATTTGACATGGGACTTCCTGCCTCCAGAATTATGAGAAATAAAGTTTTGTTGATTATAAGCTACTCAGTCTGTAGTTTGTTATAGTATCTGGAATGTATTAAGACAGAACATTCACACCAAGACATGGGAGTACTGCTCTAATAAACACCTAAAAATGTGGAAGCAGCTTTGGAATGGGGTAATGGGTAGAGGCTACAAGAGCTTTGAGGAGGATGCTATAAAAAGCCTACGTTGCCATTAATGCATTGTTAAGAGTGATTCTTTTGGGAGCTCAGAAGGAGAAAAGTAGAACTGCAGAGAAAGCTTCAATCTTCCTAGAGAATACTTAACTGGCTGTGAATAGAATGTTGGTAGAAACAAGGACAGTAAAGAACAGTCTGATGAGGTCTCAGACTGGAAATGAGGAACATATTTTAGAAACTAAAGGAAAGTCAATTCTTGTTATAAGGTAGCAAAAAACTTGGTTGAATTATGCTCACATCCTAGTGTTTTGTGGAAAGTAGAACTTGCTAAGAATGGGATAGGAAATTTGGCTGAAGAGTGCATCCATATCTCCACTGGACATTGCTCTAGTGAAGTCTCTCTGAAGTGGCTCCGCCTCTGCTGTGGTTCTCTGCTTGGATCCCACGGCTCTCAGGGCTATCCTTTGCAATCCAGGTGGAGGCAGCTCCACCCTCATTACTTTGCTAGGTGCAGTGCACATCAACTTGGGCCCACCAGAGCCACATACAGGGCAGTTAAACAATGTGGTGACAGAGTGCAGGGAGAGGAGCTTGCAATGTAAGGCAGTGCAGGGCAGTGGTGGCAGTGGTGGCATTATGAGCTGGTGATGGGTGAGGCAGCCCCAATAATCACCCTCTGTCAACCAGGATGCAAGCAGTCATCACATCCTGAATCTGTTTGTGTCTTGGTCTTGGGCCTCCCAGTGTCCAGAAACGTGACAAATTTCTGTTGTTTATAAGCCACTCAGTCAGTGGTATTTTGTTATAGCAGCTTGAATGGACTAAGACAATATCATCAGTGTTTTTCACAAAGGTTTGAAACATTTTTTTCTTATCTTTATTCCAGTTGCCAGTTCTGAGGACAGTGTTACAACTTGCTATATGATAAAGAACAAAAGCTCTGGTATAAATTTTCTCTCTCCTTTGCTTCTAGGCCTTTGTTCTTAGGTTTCTCTTAATGTGTCCGGACTGTCTCTGCTCGTATGATGAATTCCTTCCCAAGTGATCTGATGCACACACCACTTTCCAGTCAAGCCCAGATATGTTGGCACATGAGCATGAGTACAGCTGATTGTCTAGCTAAGATTCCTGATATGATATTCATTGGCATTGCTGTTTGGCCTTGGTTGATCATCTCCAAGTCATGGTAGCTATGACAACTGTCACTGAGAAACAGTGTAATGAACGTTTATAGGATGAATGAATAAATCGGCGAATGGATGGGGAAGGAGGTGATGCAATAGCATGGAAAGGCTTTAAAGGAGGATATAGGTAACCCGCAATCTATTTTGTACTATTTTTACCAGAGCTGGTTTGGACAGTTTTTTCACAGAGGTCTTGTTTGGAGCCTTCTCTGTGCTGATTTCTCCAGGCAAAATGCCCTCTTCTCTCCATTCATACCTATTGCTGGCTCATGGTGAGACTTGGGTACATAATCAGTATATGGGAGGAAATGATCAGAGAATTCAAAAATTCAGGTATGATCACATTTCTTTTCTGCCATAAAAATACGGCATTTTGAAGTAGGCTTCCATAGTAATTTATGCTTGTCCTTAAGGAAAATAACTCGATTTTTTTAAATGAGTGACTTACACAAACATTGAATTTCAAGATGTCACAGAAAGATATTTTCATGAATAAAACTATCAGAGATCTTAATCTGACCATAATTGCTCTCCACAATATTTATTTCAAAAGTTAGGGCTGAATTTATATCTAAGTTAAGACAATTAAGTTTCCTATTCACAGATTTTTTTTCAATGATTGTGTGTAAAACATTTTAAAGTTTACAAAATGATTTTGCACAGGTTACCTCTTGCATTTGCTTTGCATAAAATTATTCTGCACTTCTTAACTCCTCCAATTCCTCTGCTACCCAACGGTACTTCATAAATTGATTAATGTCATGACTTTACCGCAAAATACACAAAGATTTTTCAAAAGCTCATGCTTAATTACCTTTCAAATGACTACATTTTAGGTGTTTCTGAATTAAACTTGAGTGAAAGTATCTTCTTCACAGTCCTGGTGAAACAATGATCATAAATTTTTTGTGTGTGTTGCTATTGTTTTATTTTGTTTCTAATGATTTCAGCAATGTTCCAGGGCTCCTTCATCTAATTCCCACTATTCACAACTATTTTCTTGGTCTGAAGTTTTACTACTTCCTTTTGCTCTCCTGATCGTCCTTTTCTCTAAGACTTTATTCTGCTAGCACATGCTGCTGTGGGAGTTAAAAAACCTCTGAGTAGTCAACAAACTTTTCTCAAAAGTTAGGCATCAACAAGGACTGTTTTTGTACTCCCAATTTCCTCCCATGGCCCCAAATTTCTGCTTCTGTAAGTCTCCAACACACAGAACCTAGGTGTGTAGTTGGGAAATTAGGTGCTCATGTTGAGTGTGGAGGCGTATGGGAAGTGCAAATGAATTTACAGAAGGACACAAGGGAAGTCAGCCTTGGAAACAGACAAGCCATGGCCACAACCCCTCCTGAAGGAAATTGTGTATAAACATGTCTGTGTCTTTGACAATCTTTGGATAAAATTGAATGCATTAAAGCATAGGACCCTGATTTGCAAATAGCATATCTTAGAAATTGTTAACATTGACAATGAATAGAAGCATAAAATAATTTTAAAATGAGAAAGACGGGATGAGGAGAGCAAAGGAGATGGAACATACTGTGGTGCTTAAGAAATCTTTGTCTGGAGCCAGGACAAGCAAGATCAAAGCCCATCTCTTCCCTGAACCTGATATGAGACTTGAGGTAAGTTTCATAACTTTTTTGAGTCTTGATTTTCTTACCTTAAAAATAGAGATGATGATATTTCAAATACAATATTTAAATTATTGTTAGCACAATAAAATCATTTTTAAATTGTAAAGGACAAAAAAGAAAGGTCTAACAAATACATAGTGGCTTTACTGATCATTTATGGACTAGCAAGTAGAAGAAAATTTTTGTCATTTTATAAAAACTGTATTGCATTGTAAACCAACAAAATAAAAGGCTTAAGTGTTTCCCAAAACCATTTTGAATATTTAAAATATTGGATCCTTTGTATTATTAACAAATACAGAATTAAGTTCTGAATTTAAAATTAGCAATATAGTATTTTTAGAATGTGAAGCAAAAGGATTCCACCATGGGCACAAGAAAGAAATTCTGCAAGGATTTGGAAAAAGGGTCCTATGATGTTCCATGCTGGTTTGTGCACACTGTGCTATGGCAAAAAATTTCATTCTAATCAGCTGGAGTATTCTGTGGAAATACGGGTTTTCACCAGTCTCATTGTTTTAAATATATCTACTTCTAATCATTAAAAAAAAAAAGCTAAGAAATTGATATTAGTGAAAGACAGGAGACTTTTGTCCATTCCGTGCCTTTTTAAAGTGACAGGTATATATGATGACACTTTAGGTGTCTACTCGACTGGGGTAAGGGGCTCTCAGAAAGCTGGTAAAATGTTATTTCTGAGTGTGTCTGTGAGGGGGTTTCTGGAAGAGATTAATATTTGAATCAGTAGACTGAATAAAGGTTTACACTCACCAGGATGGATGGGCATCATCCAATCCATTGAGGGCCTGAATAGAACAAAAAAAATAAAAAGAGGGTGAATTCTATCTTTTTTTTTTCCTGAGGCTGAAAAGTCCATCTTCTCCTGCCCTCAGACATCAGAAATCCTGGATCTCAGACCTTCCTTTCAGACTCTGGATCTTACACCCCCTCCGTCCCAACCACATAATAAATCTCTCTCTATCTCTTTGTCTCTCACTGTGTGTGTCACACACACACACACACACACACACACACACACACACCGTATCGGTTCTGTTTCTCTGGAGAACCTTGTTACAGTATGTCAGGTAGGAATATATATTCCATAAATCTTCAAGTGGTTTGGTCAGTTCCCTATTCTTGGGATTCACTCACATTGTAATATTTCACCTCCCTCTTCTACTGGTTCATATTCTTACCTTAGCTTTCTGGTAAAGAATATATCCCAAGAATATATAGTAAAAAATTACTGAGACTGAAACTTGGAATGAAAAATCAGATAAGAAAATGTCTATTAAAGAAAAATAGAAATACAAGTACAAAAAGACCCAGAGGTAAAAGACAAGCAATTACAGCATTAAAGATATTTTTCTGTTTGATACATTCAAAAACCTACTCTGTCAAAGTAGTCCAGAGAGTACATACATAGTGCTCCAACTGTATCTATGTACAACCAACATTCCATTTTAAGTGTACAATTAAATGATTTTCAGTGGATTTACCGAGGTGTACAGTTAATCACATGAGTCAGTTTTTGAGGAATTCCTTTCCCCTGTTTGAATTTATAAAAGCTACATCAATATTTTTAAAAAATTATGTTGTCTGGTGAACAGATATCCCTTGATGATCTATGAAGTATTACTGTATAAAATACCAGGCTCCAGG
>CAUYRT010061922.1:0-26371 GCA_963574885.1 Lepilemur ruficaudatus | reverse complement strand
GGGTTTAGGAGTCCCAGAGGGGGCCAGGTGTGGTGTCTCACGCCTGTAATCCTAGCACTCTGGGAGGCCAAGGCGGGAGGATTGCTTGAGTTCAGGAGTTTAAGAGTAGACTGAGCAAAGTTGAGACCCCTGCCTCTACCGAAAAGAAAGAAAAAAAAAAACAGTCAGGTGTCATGACACGTGTTTGTAGTCCCAGCTACTTGGGAGGCTGAGGCAGGAGGATCACTTGAGCCCAGGAGTTGGAGGTTGCTGTGAGCTAGGCTGATGCCACAGCACTCTAGCCCAGGCAACAGAACAAGACTCTGTCTCAAAAAAAAACAAAAACAAAAGCAAAAGGGAAGGAGGGAGAAATGGGTTAAAGGGTGGAGAAATCCAAAGATAGAAAGAAAAGTTAAGAGAATTCATATTAGATAGCTTTAAAGAGACAAGCTCATCAGCTGAGAGAGTTTTAAAGTTTGGTTTTCCAGAAGCCACTATGAGGATGGTAAGAGAGTTAACAGCAAATGAAGGGAAAAAATGTCAAGCAGTACCGAGGGCCTGAATGAGGTAATACACATTTTCAAAAAAAGCAATCGCATGTTTACATGATTTCCACCAGCATTGTTCACCAGCCCCAGAACAGGGGAAAGAGATGGCTGATTCCCTAGGAGAAGTTTGGAAGTAACAAAGGTTGTGCTCTCTTGAAGGCACAATCATTTTTGGTGCTTTGTGATGGTGGAAGGTTTGGGTCATGATGGTGTTTGCTCCTCTGTATCCTCCATATGCATTCCACGTGGAAAACGTCTGGTCTATATGTCTCTTATGAGAAGGCTTCATCATTATTAAGGAGAATTTACCAAATGTCCATTTACACATGGCACTATGCTAGGTGCTCCAAAATGACTGACAAATGGTTTAGCAATAACCTGATAAATCATAGACAAATCCTTTCATCATAAAATATACTTCTGTTTATTATATATTTGTTGTTGCCTAAATCAAACTAAAATGTATTACTAACCTTCTTTTTTAAATGTACATAAAGGCAGCAAATGTAAAGCCTATAGACCCTGCCTCAGGCTATTCAAGTGAAATCTATACCATTGATCAAATGTTCAAGAAAAAGCAGACTTGGACAGTGGCTGATGCAGCTGCTATTAAACAGCAGGTGAGTATTCATTGTTGAATGCCTTCCCAGAAGGCATTGACAAAAATATTCTCTACTTAAATACTACACCATAAAGCCAAGAAGATTTTGATCTGCCCTATGCTTTTAAAATGAGACAAGGCCGGGCGTGGTGACTCACGCCTGTAATCCTACCACTCTGGGAGGCTGAGGTGGGCGGATCCCTCAAGGTCAGGAGTTCGAAACCAGCCTGAGCAAGAGCGAGACCCCGTCTCTAATAAAAAATAGAAAGAAATTAATTGGCCAACTAAAAATATATGTAAAAAATTAGCCGGGCATGGTGGCGCATGCCTGTAGTTCCAGCTACTCGGGGGGCTGAGGCAGAAGGATTGCTTGAGCCCAGGAGTTTGAGGTTGCTGTGAGCTAGGCTGATGCCACAGCACTCACTCTAGCCTGGGCAAGAGAGCAAGACTCTGTCTCAAAAAATAAATAAATGAAATAAAATAAAATGAGACAAGATGGTTTCTCATTTTAACCCACTGTAATGACAACATTTCTTGCTCCACAATCAAATGGATTCTAATGTGAAGTGTTATGATTTCATCCCTGCCTCATTTCTGGGACACTCATTTGTTTCATGCTGTAAATAGCAAACTAATTAAGGTAGGAAACCAACAGTCGCAGTGAGTGGTGTACTCGGGATCATGGTGAGTAAAAGCATCTTTATTATAGCAGCTAAAAAACAATAGTAATAGTTCCCTAAGTGCCAGGCACCATGTTCTACAGTGCTGATTCACTTAATTATCACAATACTTTAAGGTAGGCTCTGTTGTCATTTCTTGTCATTTTAAAGATATGCACAGAGAGGTTAAGGGATTTGCCCAAAAGCACACAAGTAGTAGATTAAGGATTATAAACATGGGAAATGTAGCTACAGAATACACACTTTTTTTTTTTTGAGATGAGGTCTCACTCAATTACCCTGGCTGTCATGCAGTGGTGTCATCATCACTGCAACCTCAAACTCCTGGGCTAAAGCAATCTTCCTGCCTCAGACTCTTGAGTAGCTGGGATTATGGGCACACACCACCAAGCCCTGGCTAATTTTTTCTATTTTTGGTACAGACAGGGTCTCACTCTTGCTCAGGCTGGTCTTGAACTCCTGACCTCAAGTGATCCTCCCACCTCGGCCTCCCCCAAAGTGCTAGGATTATAGGTGTGAGCCACTGCACCCAGCTGAAATACACACTTAACCATAAATCTATGCTGTGTACTTTTGTAGCCTGACTTGTTAGCAACTTTTGTACCCCACAGAGATAGACAAGGATGGTATTTATTTTATGCCATCTCCCTCTGCATTTGATACTAATGATCAAGCTCTCCTTGGCTTCCCTGGCCTTTCCAATATTGCATCTTCAGTTCTCCTTGTAGTTCTGTGCCCTTTCCTCTCTCTTCTCTTTCCTGAATGTTCGTCCCGTAAGTATTGATATTTCCTAGTTTTCTGGTCTCATTCTATTGCTCTTCTCATTGTATACACTCACCCATTCATTTTTTCAATAAATTTTCATTCATAAATTCTGAGATTAGGAGATACCACAGAATAAAAAACACAGTTCCTACCCTCACTAAGTTTGCAGTGAGGGTGGAAGATGTGGAGAAAGAAATGGGTAGTAGGAATATATTGAGATAAATGGAATTACAAATGCATGCACAAGATCACAAAAGAGTAAGCTCCCAACCTCTGTCTCATCATGGCACAAATCCACATTAGAGTAAGTGGAGGCTGCTTACATCCAGAGGCCTCCAGCCCTGGGGCACCAGCTGCCTGAAGGGCTAAGAAGCCTAAAAAGATCAATAGTTTGCATCCCTGTAACCCCGTTGCAGCAGAACATTGGGGATCTCTGCATCAGGTGAAGGAACAGTGAGGGCAAATAGTCTTCAGGCTATCTCAATCCACCCTCCGTGTTTCCGCTGCTACCTATATACTGAAGACTCTTAAATTTGTCACTAGCCTAGACTTTTTTCCTATTCTTCTATCCTATCTCACTGACCATATAAAGAACCTTTCTACCACTATATGATGTCTTATAGCATAACAAATTCAACATGTCCAAAACCAAACTCATCTTCTGCATCAAACTGGCTCTCCCCTGGGGATTCTGTAGCTCAGTTGTTGATACCACCATCTACACAGTCACTGAAGCTATAGGGCGAGAAGCCACCATTAACTTAGACTTTTTTACTCATTCCTCACATCCACCAATCAAGTCTGGCCCCTCTAATTCTCCTAAAAATTTTTCAAATCTGTCCCCTTCACTCTGCCGCTATTGCCACTACCTTAATTGAGGCCCTCATTAGGTCTCCAGCCTGATATCCCTATCTCTGTAGCTCCTGCCCTCCAACTATTCTCCACACAGCTGCATGAAGATCCAACCATGTCACTGTCCTACTTAAAAGTGAACGTGTCCCTCTCAACAATGGCAGCCTTTTTCAACTCTATTTTCTGCTCCACATCACCGAGGAATTTATCTCACTTTCATCTAAAACGGTGGCTCACTACAGCATGACTTTGGCTGAGGAAAGGGCTCTCCCCAACCCTACTGAGATCACTGACTTACAAGATTAAGTCTAAGGGCCTGCCTCTGCTCCATCCTGATTCCTTCCTTCCCACTTTAAACTTGACACTCCTGCAATACCAAGTGCCTGTACGCTCCTACCAACTCCAGGATGCTTAGTGCCTTGGAGCCTTTGTTTATGCTGTCCCTTCTCCCTATATACACCTTCTCATCCCAACTCACTCCCTCAATCTGATCAAATCCTTGGGGACCTACTCAGCTCAGCTTCTTTTCCCTGACAATTCTCGCTGTCCTAGGCTGAATTAGGGCCCATCCTTGGCAGTATTATTATATCTGGAGCCTATTACCGTCCCACAGTTCTACCTATTTTAGTTCTTTTAGACAGAGTCTTGCTCTGTCTCCCCAGGTAGAGTGCAGTGGTGTCACTCTAGCTCACTGCAACCTCAAACTCCTGGGTTCAAGCAATCTTTCTGCCTCAGCCTCCCAAGTAGCTGAGACTATGGGTGCACACCACCATGCCCAGCTAATTTTTCTATTTTTTTAGTAGAGGTGGGGGTGTCATTCTTGCTCAGGTTGGTCTCAAATTCCTGAGCTCAAGCGATCCTCCCGCCTTGGCCTCACAGAGTGACTTCTAGGATTATAGGCATGAGCTACCTCGCCCAGCCCCTTCGTTCATTGTATTTTTAATATTCTTATAAGATTTCTTACTATCTCATTATTCCCAAGAAATATATTTTGATTGTCCATCAACTCCTAGCTCACATGTCCTCAAGAGGCACGAACTCTTGAGACTCAGTGACTTTCAAGGCCTGGGAACATAACTCTTGGAATATATATAATTGTGGCCCACAAATTAAAGATATTTTAAGGTAACTACTGTAAACTTCTCTCTCACTGCAGGTGAAGAGAGCTACAGATGCCTATAATTTAGGAATTGCCCTTGAGCACCGGAAAGAAATGCTAAACTTCTGGCGGAAGATTCGAGGGGATTTGATTGGGATAGACACTAAAAATGAGTCCTTTTATGACACCTTTTCTACTTACACATGGTCCTGGAATGTTTATCAAGAATTACTTTCTCCTAAGGATTTAAAGTTACATGATGCCTACATGAATAGAAATTCCTTCCACAACTCTGGACTTTCTTCCTCATCAGATATCAGTGAAAGTGACACAGAGACAGGAAGAAAAAGAAAACGGAAAAGTTCCAGAGGGTTTCAACAATGAAATTTCTACATTTTCTAAACAGCTCATCACAAACTACTTTTTAATAGTTATCAAAATTATGATTTCTTGCTTTTGTCTAGCACATCCTTAGCAGCTGGAAATTTTGACATCTTTTGGATTCTGACCAGTAAAAAGTTTAAGTCATAAAATGGTTTCCCTTTCCTAAATCTTTATTAGTAAATAGATACAGTGTTGTTTAGTTCCCTAGCAACCAGCTGCGCTCTGCTGCCCCCACCTGGCCTAAAACTGCTTGGACCTCAACAGGAAGGAGAAAAGCTGGCCTTTTGAGCTCCTAAGGAACCTCCAAGCAATAAACCTCTGAGTTCATGGCGGATGTCACAGGATTAGGTTTCCAATTGTTTGTGAAGGAGGCCAGAGACAGCAGATGACAATGACCTTTTAGTTTCAGGGAATAATATCACCAGCCCCCAAAAAAACTTGATTAAATTTAGGTGTTCCCAAGGTTCCTTAGCTACACACCTGTACATGTGGATTACTCTTACAAATAGCTGATCTCATCCATTGCATTTGTTGTTGTTCTTTAATGCATTTAATAAAGAAGCACATATATAACTATATTACAAGTTTGGGGTTGTAATGTTTTTATTGTGGGAAAATATGCATTACATGAAAGTTTCTGTTTTAATCATGTTTAAGTGTGTATCATCCATTACATTTTTATTCTTGCTAGTTCCACCTTGAAGTTGTTAGGGCATTTTTCTATGGGTTGACCACAGAGAGACAGATGACTTTTGGACTCAAGAAATCTAGGTCTACCAAAACTAAATCTTTATTAACCTTTTGATCTAGTGTCAGGATGGCAAAAGTGTTTTATTTCCTGTACCAATTCTAATCTAAAAAAGTAAGGGATGAGATGAACTATTTGTAAATGTTATCCAAGAGACTGGTTTGTGTGTGTATGGCTAAGTCCACACTTGACATATGGAACAAATGCTTTTTAAATTCAAATCATTATTCTAGACAAACATGATCCAGAAAAAAGGAAAAGATATGTTCAACATTGATGAGGACAGTGGCTTATAATGTAAAATTATAAAATGCCAGGACAAAAGCAATGAAGATAGTGAAGGCCCCCAAAACTGTTTGTTGAAATAGACTTGAAGTAATTTTATGAGTGTTATCTTGAATATTCAAAAAAGTCTAGATATACTTCCTACTCCTTATAAAGTTACAATGTTGGGGAATAAAACTAACCTTATAGATAAACAACCATATTTTCTAGCCAAAAAACAAGACTTATGGTTTGACAAGAGAATTTTTTTTTTGTATGGCTATGAGCTTAAGAAGGAATATAGATGTAATTTGGATGCCAAAATATTAGAATTCCTGGAATATTTCCTTAGATTAATTGGATAACAGAACAGAATTTTTAAAGTAGATTTGTCCTGAAAATCTAAAACATACAGCAATACATTCTATTAAATTGTCAAACACTGTTGATGACAGTATAAATCGGCACCTCTCTGCTGCAATACAGTATAGCAACAAGTACTCATCCATTCATTCACTATTTACTGTGTTGCATGCTGTATGTCGGACCCAGTTGTAGGACCTGAATATGTAACAGTGAACAAACAGATAAAATGCCCTGACCTCACAGACCTTAGTAATGGAGCTAATTATAAACATTGACTTAGCAATTCTACTTCTAGAAATTAATCCTAAAGAAATAATCATGAATGTACAAAATGATTTAGTTACAAAGATGTTTATCATGTTCAATTTTTAATAGTAAGACACTTAAAGTAGCCTCAATGTCCAATAAATCATGACATAGCTACACAAAACAATGCCAGAAGGTTATTAAATGATGTTATAAAAGAATATTTCTAACAA
This sequence comes from Lepilemur ruficaudatus, assembly GCA_963574885.1. Taxonomy (NCBI): domain Eukaryota; kingdom Metazoa; phylum Chordata; class Mammalia; order Primates; family Lepilemuridae; genus Lepilemur; species Lepilemur ruficaudatus. Next base: position 19,606 of record CAUYRT010061922.1, on the reverse strand, counting down.
AGGAATAATGTTCCCAAGCTGCTGTTAAGATTAGAAGCAGGCTACAACTGCTAAGAGGCATGAGGGAACTTTATGGAGTTGTTCTAAAACTTGATGATGATGGGGGGTGCACAAATATTTTTATGAAAATGTATTGAACTGTATACTTAAAATGGATGAATGTAATTGTATGTAAATTATACCTCAATGAAGCTGTGGGAAAAAAAGCACAAAGCATTTTGTTCTGAAATTATTTTTAACTTAAAAGTTATTTATAAAAATAAATTAGAAAAGGCCGGGCGCGGTGGCTCACGCCTGTAATCCTAGCACTCTGGGAGGCCAAGGCAGGTGGATAGCTCAAGGTCAGGAGTTCGAGACCAGCTTGAGCAAGAGCAAGACCCCCGTCTCTACTATAAATAGAAAGAAATTAATTGACCAACTAAAAATATATGTAAAAAATTAGCCGGGTATGGTGGCGCATGCCTGTAGTCAGTCCCAGCTACTCGGGGGCTGAGGCAGAAGGATCGCTTGAGCCCGGGAGTTTGAGGTTGCTGTGAGCTAGGCTGATGCCACGGCACTCTACAGCCCGGGCAACAGAGTGACTCTGTCTCAAATAAATAAATAAATAAGAAAAAAAAGGAAGGATATACACCAAAGTGTTAATGAGTTAAATTAATGCTGGGATAGGGTATTTTCTTTTGTGTTATCCATATCTTCTAAATGTTCTATAATAAACATATATTTATTTTGCAATAAGAAAAAAACCACACATGCTGTTTTTAAATTATAGTCATTAAACTAGCTTATACAACTATCTAGGACTGCTACAAATGCTCTCTAGGGTCTGCGAAACCTTAAGGAGGGCAAATTAGGACACCAGGAACCCTTTCTCCAGCGCTCCAGTTCCAGAGCACGTGCTTAAATAGCCCAGAATTCCCACTGATTGGAGCTGAAAGAAAAGCTTGAAACAATTAACTACCCTTGTCCTCGACTAACACCCAACGCAATAATCCAGAATGAGAGTTGTTAACCTTTACACGCTTTGAACTCATGCCACCCACTGAGCTAGAGGAGTTCTCCGTAGTCACCACCAGAGGGACCCTTAGCTTCTCTGAAACTGTTCTTTGAGGCTACAGTCCAGTATGAAGTCCGATATGGCAGAGAACTCCCAGCCAAGTCTTTAAAACTTCGTTGGAAAAAATTATTGTAGATGCTTAAAAAGATAGAAAAAATTAGCTGTACAGGACTAGCAAAGATAACTGTATAAAATTATATTTGGTATACTTCAGTACATGTTGCAAAAAGGTCCCAAGCTGTTTGACATTTTAAATGGTTCTATAATTATTGGAACTACTATAGTATTAATAACTTTAAGTGACTACAAAGAGCGAGCTGTCTACAAGAAAATATGCAGTGGGACTGTTGATTGGGAAGACTAACTAACAGCTTTTGGTGGGGGGAGAGAAAAAAACCCGTGGATGAATGAACAAGATACCAAAAATAAATATAAATCAACTACCATATCTACAAACAGCTGGCCTTGAGAACAGATATAAATCCTTGGACTTGTTTTTTGGCAAGGAGCTTTTGTTCAAAATGTTTCAAAAGATCATGAGAATGGCAAAAGTATTCTGTCTTCAAATAAAGTACAAGTTCTTTATTATTTTATTTTTTTAATTAACTCAAGTTTTTCTTCCCGATTAGAGAGAGCTTAGAGCTTGTTCTCACTTCTTTGGTGGGAAAAGTATAGAATCACTCCTTGTTCCCCTTAATTTTACCTACAGAAAGAATCTGCAATGGAATAAACAGTCACTGGTTACCAGGAATAAAGGATCACTGGTTACCAATGCGCTGTGTGTAGCACTCCACTATTAACCCTTTCCTTTTTATCTTCCAAGTGGTATTCATCATGCTTCTCTTGGAAGTCTTATCAAATTCTCTCTTATGTTGACAGAATACTTCCTTCTAAATTCTTTTGAGTGGCCGTGTTATCCTAGCACTCTGGGAGCGGTAGGATTGCTTAAGGAGCCAGAAACCAGCCTGAGCAAGAGCAAGAAGAGCGAGACCCCATCTCTACTAAAAACAGAAAAATTAGCGGGCCGTGGTGGTGCATGGCTGTAGTCCCAGCTACTCTGGGGGCTGAGGCAGGAGAATCCCTTGAGCCCAGAAGTTTGAGGTTCCTGTGAGCTAGGGTCACGCCACTGCACCCTAGTTCAGGTGACAGAGGGAGACTCCACTTCAAAAAAATAAATACTTTTGAGAATCTATTTGTCGTAAATATGGAAATAGACATATAAAGCTGAAATATATTAATATAACAAACTATACATACGTATGTATTACAATCTTGATTGTGCCAATAAGCCTGGGTATGGATGATTCAAAAAGGTAGACGGTTATAAAATTTTTAAAAATTTGTCCTTGGACATTCCAATTGATTTAACCAGTAAGCTTCGTGTTCTCAGAATTCATTTCATATCCATCCCCAATCCTCCTCCCCCTACAAAAATACATATACATTGTGTGTGTGTGTGTGAGAGAGAGAGAGACAGAGAGAGCGGGGGTCGGGGGGTGATGACTAGAGAAGCTGGAAGATTGCCCCGTTTCCTCCCTCTGCTCGCTACCAGCGATTCAAGATTTTTCCTGTTTTACAACTTGAGGGAAACTGGGGAACTTGGTAGGGGATCCCAGCATTGAACTGGGGTTCAACTGAAATGTCCCCCACTTTCTTCCCAGCCCGCACGTCCACTAGGAAAAGAATGACTCCGCCTGCTGGGCCCCCTTCCCCAGAGAGCCCTTCCCCTGGGCCGGTCCCACCCAACAGAATTCAAACACCTCCGGGACGCTGAACTCCCGGCCTGCTCCGCCCCGCCTCGCCTCGCCTCCCTCTTTTCCCGCCCAGACCCCGCACCTTCCGGAAGGGGGCGCGGCCCGCAGGAAGTTCTCGTGTTACGGAAAGGAAGGCATTTCCGGCTCCGGTGTCATGGCCGGCTGCTGCGGTGAAGACGCGCCCGTGGCCGTTGGTGGAAAGAGGCAGCAGTTCGGGAGCCGGTTCCTGAGCGACCCGTCGCGCGTCTTCCACCACAATGCCTGGTAACCGCCCTGTCCCTTGTCTCGCTGCCCTGTATCGCTCCGAGAAGCCCCGGACCGCCGGCCACGAGTCCCGCCGCCCATCCGAGGCGCTCTCTTCCCGGAGGAGAAGCGCTCCCGGGCCAGCCACTCACCCTGCCCGCAGCTAGGACAGGAGGCCCCTAAGCTGCCCGTTTGATTTTCCCAGGGACAATGTGGAGTGGTCGGAAGAGCAGGCCGCGGCAGCGGAGAGGAAAGTCCAGGAGAACAGTTCCCAGCGGGTGTGCCAGGAGAAACAAGGTGCGCCAATTGGGCCTCTCGGTGGTATTGACAGCAGCGTACTGCTGAACGCGCCCTCCCGGAGAGGCCAGAGAACTGTGGCCTCCAAGATCCTTTGTTACTGGCCTGTTGTGGAACTCAGGAGTAGCACGGAGAGAGGATGAGCAAGGAGGGAAAAGGTGGCACTGTAACAAAATCTAGTTAAGGCATGTGGGGGAGTTCGTGTTTATTTTAATTTGGGGGAGGGTAACTCCTTAGTTCTGTTGACTAGATCCGTGTTGATATAGCTGGCCTATGGCAACTATGTGGTCACATGATCATTGTAGAGGCTGTACTTTCTACATTATTTGCATTTGCCTTTGAGGGTAGATTCAAGTGATCACATTCTAAATATTGTTGGAAGACGGGGCTAATGACTCCTAAAGACTGGTGATTATGTCTTTTACTTGTGTGATGGATGTGAGGATTTAGGGCTTCTGCCAAGGAAAGATGGATGAAGCCAAGTGGAGATAAATCTGGCCAAAGAAAAGGAGGGGAACAATTTCACTGCAAAATATCCGTGGATACTGAAATCAGGACTGATTGGTCCAGACAGTTGAAGGTAGGACTAGAATTTGAGAGGAGGTGTGTCTTTGTGGTGCAATCGGTTAGCCCCTTTTGGCTGTTAACTGAAAGGTTGGTGGTTTGAGCCCACCCAGAGACACTCTTTGACATTTTGGGCTGGATGAAAAAGAAAGGGAAAAAAAAAGAAATTTGAGAGGAGTACCACTGAAAGCGTTCTGTGCAACGATGAGAAGATTCCAGTTGCAAAATATTATCCAGCATAGTTTGACAGAGACTGATCAGAGCAACTTAAGAGTTGAAAGGGATTTTGAAAATCATGTAGTCCAATATTCTCTTTTTACAGTTAAAGAAATTTGGACTGCAGGACATTAAGTGCTTTGCCCCGAGGTAAGCAGTCAGTAGTAGCAGTGGTGGTACTAAAGTCTGGTTTCTTAGGTTTTTATTCTTTCTACTACACTGAAGACATTTTTATTCTTGTCACCATTTTCTATTTTCCATTTAGCCTTGTTTCCATTTTTATTATCTATTAGTAGCATTGAATTCGTTTCTGGGCTGTATACTCTAAAGAACCACAGGCAAAGGATCATAGTTGAAGAAGAATTTCATGGATGTAACCATTGAGTTTACATGAGGAACAACAGAAGACACTGGGACATTTAGCTTGTAAAAGGGAAGATTTAGAGGGGAAGATAACTGCCCACAATTACAAGAGTTGCTCTTCATGACCCTGAGAAATAGAAGGACCTTTTGACTAGAAGTAATTAGAAAGATTTTTGCTTGATGTTAGAATTTTCTAGTAGTTAAGAGCCATCTAGAGATGTGGGAAAAAACTTGATAGTTACTAAGTTTTCTGACAGATGGTTCGAGCAGAAGTTAGACACCTTGGGAATGATGAATGGGGAAATTCAAGTATAATGGTAGTTGGCAGGACTAAATGACTTCAGAAGTGCCTTTAGCTCAGAGACTATGATTCTACTTGATGATATTTGAGAGCTAGTTCTTAAAATTTTTTCTTAAATATTTACAGTTGATTATGAGATCAATGCCCACAAATACTGGAATGACTTCTACAAAATCCACGAAAATGGGTTTTTCAAGGACAGACATTGGCTTTTTACCGAATTCCCTGAGCTGGCACCTAGCCAAAACCAAAATCCTTTGAAGGGCTTGTTCTTGGAGAACAAGAGTGAAATACCTGAATCTATAAGTAGTGAGGATGGACCTGGTTTAATAATAGAAGAACAGCACAAGTGTTCTTTGAACGGCCTTAGACAGGAAACACAGATGCCTCCTGTGGAGGAGAATGTAACTAAGAAACTCAGTCAACTGGAAATTTGTGCTGATGAGTTTCCTGGATCCTCAGCCACCTACCGAATACTCGAGGTAAGCTTTTATCGTCTTACTAGTGCAGTAAGTGAAGCTTTTATATTGTGCATATGGAATGGCGTAGAGAGGCTAACAACAAAAGTGACTTCTATCTGATGAAGCTGGCTAGACTTGACCCTTATATATTGGCCTGGAATTGCCTCCATTTCTGGACTAATGAAATGCCCTTAATGCAGGCCAGATATCTGGTGGTTGATCACCTGGGAATATCATATTGCTTCCAAAAGTTGCAGTATCATGCTGTACCTGCTGCATGCCACTGTTTCATACAGGTGAAAGAGCTCAAGATCATGGTGCTACCCCTCTGGAAGAAAGTCTCAGGTCACAAGACAACATGTTACTTCCTTTCTGATACAGTTATAGAAACAGAGAAAGTAATTGGGATGGTGCCTGCCTCTCAGGCCTGGGAGAATTCTCTGAGTTTGGATGGTGTCATTGGAGAGTCTAGACCTGGGAGAGTGTCTAAGTTGGTATCATAACATAAATTCACAAGTGGAGACTACACACTCTATTGGAAGCTGATTGTGGAGTTGGTTAGCCTTGGGATTGAGTCCTCTGGCATAATGGTATAGTAGAGCTCAGTGAGAAAATATTTAATCTGTAGGACAGCTAGGACTCAAAAGATAAAACAGCCTCGTGCCCTTTTTCTGTACCAGCTCCCTTCTGCTAATGAAATCCCATGCTCTTTTAAGGGTTCCCGAAGTCAAGATCAGGGAATGTCATGGGTACTGTTTAGCTCTGGTCATTATACCCTCCCTATGCTTAGGTAGGATTATTTATTATTTATTTGTTGATTATTTATCTAGTTTCAGGCAATTCTTTGGAAAGTTCTGTGATTAATCATTCATTTCTATCTGCAGGTTGGGTGTGGTGTGGGAAACACAGTCTTTCCAATTTTACAAACTAACAAGTAAGTATGTTATAGAGACTCATATAATAGCAAAGAGGAGAGAAGTGGAAGTTTGTTTTTTCAAAACTGGCTGTATCAAACTTTAACAGTAGTTATCAGGAAGCATGGATTACAGGGAATTTGTATTTCTACATTATTCATTTATGGTTTGTTTTAATTGGATGTGTAAGTTACTTTTGTCATTAGGGAACTTAGTTAGACTTAAAACCTGCTACAGTGTTAGTATATGGTGCTTTCCTCCAAGGTGCTTAAAAACCTGTTCGATCTCTCCACTCTTGTGATCTCTCTGAGGAACAGTCAGTGGCTACGCTGTTGTTACCCCTGTGGTCGAGCTGAGAAAGTGGACACAGATGAAAGTGAGGCAACATACCGTGTCTGTCTACTTACACAGAACACTGCTGGCACCAGATATGGGGGTGGGGGTTGCCTCACCAACCAATTCTGCAACACCAGCTGGGTGTCCTAAAATTCAATTCTGACAGTATCTACCTAGAGTTAGGATAGCATCAGATCCTGCAAGTTAAGGGGTTAGTCCCACAAATCTTTGCAATTCAGATGCCATTGGCAAATCCAGGCCATTGTACTTTTGACCTAGGGACCTCCTCCTCTGGTTCAATAATTTTCTAGAATGGCTCACAGAACTCAGAGAAACACTTTACTTATGTTTACCTGTTTCTTATAAAGGATACAGTTTAGTAGCTAGATGCAGAGATATAGCAGGGTCCCAAGATCAGGAGCTTCTGTCCCCAAGGAGTTGGGGCATGCTGCCTTCCAGCATGTGGATGGGTTCATGGACCCAGAAGCTCAGCAAGAGTTTTTAATCTCCATCCCCCACCTCCTCCCAGGAGAGTGGTGAGTGAGGCTGCAAGTTTCAACCCTTTAATCACTTGGCCTTTCTGGTGCTGGCCTCATCCTAAGGCTATCTAGGGGCCCCACCCTAAGTCACCTCATTAACACAAATTCTGTGTGACCCAGAACAGGTTCGTTGTGAGTAAAGACAATTCTACTACCCAGGAAATTTCCTAGGATTTTTGGAGCTCTGTGCCTGAAACCATGGACAAAGGCCAGATATATTTATTATACCATACCTGTTTTCAAACCACTAATGGAAGTGACATTCCAGTTCCATATTCTCTGTTGGAACTCACTGTTTCTCAAAGGTGCTGTATAAAAAACTTCCAGTTTAGCCTGCAGTACTAACAGGATAATTAGCCTCATTACAAACATGCATTTTATTAGAAATTTATAAGAAAATGCCAAGTCATAGTAGCAAACAGTGAAGAAAAGAAATTGTTCTGTCATTAATGTCATGAACCTACCTCAAATAGGGGATTGACTTCCCTTCAAGAGTTATGGCCATCAATCATCAGTGTCATCAGTGGATGTAAAAATGAATTGAGATGACATCTTCACTACAGCCTGGTTGTACCATTTAAATAAAGATCACTGTGTTCAGTATCTTGCTGGAACCCATTTGTTCAGGTAATCCACTGGCTTAGAATTGGCATAGGCTTTCTACTGCCTATGAATGAGGTTTCAGTTGTTCAGCATAGTTTTAAAAACCCTATACAAGATGTTGCCCTATGAAGTATGTCTTGTTTCTTATCCCTCGATGTGTTGGTCACACTGTGCATGTCTTTCCCTGACTCCATATCTTCCCAAAATGACCTCCTTTGTTTTTATTAGACTGTCTCCTCCCTTCCTCAAATTCTGGGTGAGAAGCATCCAGAAAACTTCCCTAATTAGTACAGTCCATATCTATCATTCTGTACTCTTTGCAGCCCTTTTGTATGTGTCTTGTGTTACCTCAATGCCCACTTCTCAGAGGTACATAACATTTTTTTCCTGTTATATCTGATGAAGCCTTTGGATCCCTTCTCAGGGGCTAATGTATTTTTGTTTGGTTGGTTTATTTTTATGTATACCAGCTTTACTGATACATAATTTAAGGTGTACAATGTGATGGCTTTACGTATATTCACAGAGATATGCAGCCATCACCACAGTCAATTTTAGAACGTTTTCATCACTTGGAAAAGAAGACCCTTACCCCTTAGCACTAATCCCCATTTCCTGATATCCCCCACTCCCTACTGACCCTGGACAGCTACTGATCTACAAATACACAGATCTGTATATAGAGTTGTCTCAGGATAATATTTTTAATATGTAAGGTGAACCTGAGAAGACTATTTTGAAGTACAGTTCTATCCACAGAGCCCAATTAAGTACTTTGACTTCAGAATTAATACTATTGGCCCTTTGAATCCACGGGTTCCACAGCTGAGGATTCACAGAGGGCAGAGCCGAATCTGCCAGAACATAGCAGGTGACCTTAGCGGGTGCTCGGCAGATGCAGCTGCCTGGCTGATGAGAGGACGGGACACGTGTAGCCCTTGCTCTCTAGAGCAGAACTTTCCGCACTGGTATTTCTACATCTTCACTATCCCTTGTGGTAATCGTAAGAAACAGGTGAAATGTATCTAATACTGAGAAACTGAATTTTTAATTTAAATAGCCGCATGTAGCTAGGGACTGTCACGTAACAGTACAGCTTCCCCGCTTATCAGTAGTTTTTGGACCTCCCAGAAGTTGTCTGCTCCAAAGGTCAACAGTTTAGAGAGAAGGGGAGCCTGGGCCTTTGAGAAGTTGGAGGTGTCAGGTTCTCCCTAAAATCCAAGGGACTGACTCAAAGAATGAGCCCAACAGTGCAGAACAGCTCTGGGCTGTTGTTTCTGAAACAGCACAGAGCCTTCCTCTTCCCCCATTTGTGTTTTCCCCTGTCCCAACAAAAATAATTCTGGCCTTACAGGTGGTTTTGTATTTTGATGTCTCCAGAATAAATATATATATTGTGTTTTCATAATTGAAAGCCATTTTGGTAGTTATTAAAATCAGTTGAACATTTTTTATGTTGCTACCTTGTGCTAAGCTAAGTCTTGTGCTAAACACTGGGGATAAGAAAAATAAGCACTGGAATTTTGTCTTGTTCATCTTTGTCTCCCCAGCACCTAGGATAATATCCAGGACATACTGGAACCTCAGCAGTGTTGGGTGAACAAAAAAATGAAAGATGTAATCTCTGCTGTCATGGCAGTCACCATGAGGTGTAGGGACAGGCAGACTGGTACAGATGTGTTCCTGGAGTGGAGAAAGTGCCAAGCTAGTTCAGAGAATATGCAGAAGTTCTCACAGTGGGGCATTAGGCAAGGCTTCATTTGAAGGAAAGGTGGGATTTGTAGGTGGAGAAAGAAGAGGACATTGTTTTGAAACTCACTGATTATTTTATGAACTTAATATTATCCATAACCACAGGACCTAAAAGAGGATATAAATCAAAAGCATTCTAACCAAAATGAAATATGTCGTGACTAATAAAAGTTGCTTCTTGAATGAATGGTATTTTTTGCCATTTGCTGTTTTAACTCTGCTACTCAAAAAAAGAGAATAGACATAGTCCAGTGTGTACTCTAATTGTTCTTTTTTTCATGCCCATTTCAGTGACCCAGGACTCTTTGTTTACTGTTGTGATTTTTCTTCCACAGCTATAGAACTAGTTAAGGTAAGTGTAATGGCTCCTGTCAGTAATTTTCATTGATTAAAGGGAAAAGGGGTCTCCTAAAAATCAGGATCTCTAGCTATATTCTCACTATGTTATAGTCTGTAGGTAAAAGACTTACTGATACAGGCATACTTTGTTTAAATGCACTTCACTTTATTGTACTTGGCACATACTACATTTTTTACAAATCAAAGATTTGTGGCAACCCTGCATTGGGTAAGTCTATTGGTGCCATTTGTCCAACACCGTGTGCCCACATAGTGTCTCTATATCACGTTTTGGTGATTCTCAGAATATGTCATACTTATGGTAATCTGTGTCTTTTATTTTCTTCTTTTTACATGAGCAAGAGCTAAGACTAATGTGGTGATCAGTGATCTGTAATATTACTATTGTACTTGTTTTTGGGGACCATAAATCATGCCCACATGAGATAGTCAACTTAATCGATAAATATATGTATGTTTTTTATTTTGTTTTGTTTTGTTTTTGAGACAGAGTCTTGCTCTGTTGCACATGCTAGAGTACCGTGGCTTCAGCCTAGCTCGTAACAACCTCAAACTCCGAGGCTTAAGCGATCCTCCTGCCTCAGCCTCCCAAGTAGCTGGGACTACAGGCGTAAGCCACCACAGCCAGCTAATTTTTTCTATTTTTAGTTGCCCGGCTACTTTCTTTCTATTTTTAGCAGAGATGGGGTCTTGCTCTTGCTGAGGCTGGTCTTGAACTCTTGACCTCAAGTGATCCTCCCACTTCGGCTTCCCAGAGTGCCGGGTTTACAGGCATGAGCCACCGTGCCTGGCCGATAAATACGTGTTCTGTCTGCTCCACCAATTGGCCGTTGCCTCATCCCTCTGCTTGTCCTCGGGCCTCCCTATTCTATGAGACACAAAAATATTGAAATTAGGCCACTAATTTCAACCCTACAATGGCCTTAGAACACTTAGAAGTGTTCAAGTGAAAAGAGAAGTTGCATATTGCTCACTTTAAATCAAATGCTAGAAATGAGTAAGCTTAGTGAAGAAGGCATGTCAAAAGCTGAGATAGGCCAAAAGCTAGACTCTTGTGCCAGTTAGCCAAGTTGAGAATGCATAGGAAAAGCTGGGATTTTTTTTGTGGGTTTTTTTTTTTTTTGAGACAGAGTCTCAGTCTTTTGCCTGGGCGAGTGCCGTGGCGTCAGCCTAGCTCACAGCAACCTCAAACTCCTGGACTCAAGCGATCCTCCTGCCTCAGCCTCCCAAATAACTGGAACTACAGCCATGCACCACCACACCTGGCTCATTTTTTCTAGTTTTAGTAGCGACAGGGTCTTGCTCTTGCTCAGACTGGTCTTGAATTCCTGAGCTCAAAAGATTCTCCCGCCTTGGCCTCCCAGAGTGCTAGGATTACATACATAGGCCACCGAGCCTGGCCAAAGGAAAAGTTCTTGAAGGAAATTAAAAGTGCTACTCCAGTGAACACATGAGTGATAAGAAAATTAGAAGCCTTATTACTGATATGGAGAAAGTTTTAGTCTTCTGGATAGAAGATTAAACCAGCCACAACATTCCCTTAAGGCAAAGCCTAATCCAGAACAAGGGCCCAACTCTCTTCACTTCAGCGAAGGCTGAGAGAGGTGAGGAAGCTGCAGCAGAAAAGTTCGAAGCCAGCAGAGGTTGGTTCCTGAATTTTAAGGAAAGAAGCACTTTCCAGCAGTACAAGGTGAAGCAGCAAGTTATCCAGAAGTCCTAGCTGAGATCACTGATGAAGGTGGCTACACTAAACAACAGGCTTTCCATGTACACAAAACAGCCTTCTATTGGAAGAAAATGCCATTTAGGACTTTCATAGCTAGAGAGAAGTCAATGTTTGGCTTCAAAGGACAAGCTGACTCTCTTGTTAGAGGCTATTTAAGAAATACATTTTATAAGGCTATAATAGCTGCCATAGATGGTGATTCCATTGATGGATCTGGGCAAAGTAAGTTGAAAACCTTCTGCTAAGGATTCATCATTCTACGTGTCATTGTTCTTAATAGGAGGAGGTCAAATAACAGCACCGACAGGAGTTTGGGAGAAGTGGATTCCAACCGTCGGGGATGACTTTGAGGGGTTCAGGACTTCAGTGGAGGAAGTAACTGCAGATGTGGTGGAAATAGCAAGAGAACTAGAATTAGAAGTGGATCCTGAAGATGTGACAGAATTACTGCAGTCTCCGGATGAAACCTGAATGACTGAGGAGTGGTTTCTTATGGATGAGCAAAGAAAGTGGTTTCTTGAGATGGAATCTACTCCTGGTGAAGATGCTGTGAACGTTGCTGAAATACAACAAAGGGTTTAGAAGGTTACAAAAACTTAGTTGACAAAGCAGCAGCAGGGTTTGAGAGACTCCAATTTGAAAGATTCTGTGAGTAAAATGCTGTCAAACAGCACTGCATGCTACAGAAAAGTCTCCCGTGACAGGAAGAGTCAACATGGCAAACTTCACTGTTGTCTTATTTTAAGAAATTGCCACAGCCCACCCAACCTTCAGGAACCGCCACCCTGATCAGTCTGCGGCGGTCAACATTGCAGCCAGACCCTCCACCATCCTATGAGGAATGCCTGTACTGAATCTGCCAATTACCAGATGTGTGATTTGGGGCAGGTTTCTTGAGCCTCTCTAAATTTAGATTTTAAGGATTGAATTGAGATGATTCAGTTAGGATTCTTTGAGTTACAAGTAGCAAAAACATCTAGACAGACTCAGGCAAAAAGGGGACTATCATAAGGGCACAAAGTATAGCCCTAAGTTCATGGTGTCTTACCTCTCCTTGCCCGGGGTGCCCATTTGTTTTTTTGTTTTTTCTCTGCAGACCAGCTTTCTCTAATAGGTTGTTCCTGGATTTTCATGTGGACCTAATGTTCTTGCCCTCCTGGTCCCTTACGAGTCTACCCTGTTGACATGTTCACATAGCCTCACCAGAATGAGCATCCGGAATCCAAAGTCTTTGGAAAGAGTATGGTTGACTCAGCCCAGCTGATGAATCTGCTTGCCCTGTTTGAATCAGCTGTGGCCAATGAGAAACAGTCACATTTGTGGAGAAGAGGGACATGGATAGGGAAGATTCCCTAAAATGTGTCTGTTACAATCATGTGTAATGCTTTCAGCACAGGAGCTTGGGAATTGGTAGTTCTGTCTTTCTGGAATTATTCTGACGGATCAAAACTACATTAGTATCGAAGCTTATGTTTACTGAATTTTATGATAGCAAAGTATAGGTTGAATTTTCTACATCTAGAGAAATACATTTTCCTGGAAAATTTTATGGCCTGTGGAATATTCTATAGTTGGGAGTTGTTTTAAATGATGCTTTGTAAGTACACTTTTTTTCTCTTTATGAGGTTTTTCTTTTCCCTGTTGGTCACTTGTTTTCCTGATCATTGTCCAGTCCTCAGATCTGACTTCATGTATGAGAAGTGTAAGAAATATGTCAAAATACAAAATAAAAGTAGAGAAGTCAGGAATGTTCCATTTTAAAAGCACCAGGTGGATTCCACAGGATCTTCCCTGGGTTGTTCCTGATTCTTACCCTTTGAGTCCCCCCCCCCCGGAAAAACATGTGCTATAATGATTAGGAATATACCCCATGTGGAAAGTAGCAGTAGTTACATTTAAAGCAAGATAAGCTTTTCTCCAGGCTGTGTTAACATTTTCTAAACAGGTTGTCTCTTCCAACTATCTGCAGACAAATCCAGAATATGATCCTTCTCGGTGTTTTGCCTTTGTTCATGACCTATGTGATGAAGATGAGAGTTACCCAGTGCCTACAGACAGCCTTGACATCATCGTTCTCATATTTGTTCTTTCAGCAATTGTTCCAGACAAGTAAGTTCTAGGTCCCTTGACCAGTTGGCATGACAAAGAACAAAGGCTTAGTTAGGGTCCTTGGTGTTAGAGTAGGCCTCTACTCTGGAGTGTCACCTGGGCAGCACAGCAAGACCCTGTCTCAGTTTTAAAAAGAAAAACCTCATATGTATCAGGCAGACAGTAGTCCATATGAAACTACTAATGATGAGAGACAGTGACTAAGAGATTCAGGCACCAATGACTAATAACGTAGAAGCCCTTGTCACCGCCAGACTCCATTGAATCAGGACAGGCCAGGGGGTTGGCACGTACATGTACAGTGGTCTAGGCAAACTACATCCCCAAAATCATGGGATTAGGATAGCTTCTTAGAGACTTCAGACACCTGCTCACTTTCTGAACATCAGAAACCAACATCAGAGCCAATCAAAGGATGATGAAATAAATTAGCGTTAGAGGTCAAGGTAAGCCGGTGTCAGAAAGCCAGCAGATCACATGACTGAAGACTAAGGCCCAGTGAGTGAGATCCTGGAATCCTGGGAGTCCATGGACCCAATGCTGGCTCCACGGGGCAGGAGCTTTGAGTGACTGACCTTCTTTAGCCCACATTTCCTGTAGGATAGTACTGAAGTCATCTGACCTTAGGGGGGTGTTATGAGTGTGAAATAAAGGCATGTGGAGGACAGCCCAGAAGGCCTGGCACAGGCCTAAACTTTAATAACAGCAGTTCAAATGCTACAAACTTTTTAAAAATCAACATGGATTAAAACAAAACCTTAAAAATTTGTTATTCGGAATGTAAATAGACTTTGAAATGTTTTTTCTAAGTTTGTAGCATTTATGCTTATGAAATTATGAACATTTACCCCTGTACCAAGGATTCAGAGGACACTGCATATGGAAATGCAGGTGTAAATGTGAAGCCCTCTGCCTATAGCACTCATTTGCATACTGATCGTATCGCCATGTAAATTGCAAGTTGTTGAGGACAAGTCTTCGTACAGTCTCTGCATAGAAAGAGCTCAGGTCAAGTGGGACAGGCAGATGAGTCAGCTAGCAGTCCTCACGCTGGCTGGTCACAGTTCCATTCAGAGAGCCATGGGAGCACAGGGCAGGGATGGCTATCCCAGGACCAGGAGGAAGTGAGCCAGATGGAAGTCATGGAACATCCCCCCCAACCCCCGCCAAAGCCCTGTAGCAGAAGCATGTTGTCCTCTGGCCTCTTCAGGCTAAAGGCGGCAGGTCAAGGCCACAGTTGTGAGCAGACAGCCGCTACATGTACTCCAGTTCTAACTGAAGCAAGGGCAGCGGAGCGAAGATTCTGGGATTGTGTGTCAGAGTAAGGAAGAAAGTCTGCTGGCTTTTTGGGATATGCTACAGGGGAAAGGAACCCTGTCCTCAAGGACACCTGCTCTGCATTCCCTGCTGCCCCACAGGATGCAGAAGGCTATCGACAGGCTGAGCAGGCTTCTGAAGCCCGGAGGGATGATGCTTCTGCGAGATTATGGCCGCTACGACATGGCCCAGCTTCGGTTTAAAAAAGGTATTTTGATATATTATAATCAAGGGTTTTGCCATCAGAATAGAGGCTCTAGAATTAGAGCTCCATATATAAAGCCATTTAAAATAGGGCAAGAGTAGTATATTTTTGAAGAAAACTTAAGAGGCTTGTATAATCTAGATACTGAGGTCTTTTTAACCAAGACAACTACTTCTAGAAGAGCTATTTTTAGAAAGACATAAATAGTTTTAAATGTGGTATGACAAAAGATGCCATTAAAAAGTCAGAAGACATGACAGTTTGAGAAGGAATATTTTTAGTGCATATAACAGACTTAATATCTATGCTGTTCAAAGGGCTATCATGAAATTGATAAGAAAAAGATCAGTGATCCACCCAAAACACAGGCAAGGAATATTTAGAGTCCATTCACAGAAGAGCATATCTAAATGACCAATAAACAAAACTTCAAGGAGATAAAAATAATGAGATAGTACTACTTATTGCTGGCCAGTTCAAAGAAAACTAAGGCACAGGTAGTATTTTCAACTTGATCCCGTGTGTAACGGTCTCTAGGTGAATAAATGTATACGTGTGTGATTATATTGGCATTCAGGAAGGTATAGAAGGATACGTGCCAGGTGGTTACATTGAGGTAAAGTCAGGAGGTTAACAGCAGAGGGGAAGGAATGTTATTCTGAAAACTGGCTCTCAGTTGAAAAGTAAAATAAGAAGGGAAGGATTGTCCACAACACAAACAGTATATGAGTTGCCATAGTTATGGTTTTGTGTGTAGACACATGGAGAGACATGCAAAAGGACAGTGACCACAATGGTAACGGTGGCTGTCTCGGGTTTCCTTAAACTCAGCTATATTACTTGATTTTTTTTTTTTTCAAACAGTGAGTTTGTGCTTTTAATTTAATTTGGGGTGAGAGTGGACAATGTGAGCAAGTTTTCATCAAACAGAATTCTAGACGGAGAGACTAAGAATCACATGTTATCTGACATTGGAGTTAGATTTGTTCCCATTGAGTTGCTCTTCTCTGAAGCACCACTCCTTTGTAGGAGAGAAGTTACAGATTCTTGCAAAGGACCTAGTGTAACCAAGAAAGGAGTCTGCTCCCTGCCCAAGGAATTGATATCTCAGTTAACATTTCATTAGCAATGACATTCAAAGAAGCACTTTAAAGTTTCTCTGATTTTTACCATGTCACTGTGCAGGTCAGTGTCTGTCTGGAAATTTCTATGTGAGAGGTGATGGCACCAGAGTTTACTTCTTCACACAAGGTATGAAACACTCATCCTTTTGTGCTAAAGGTCCCCAACATACCAGATTAGGTGGTTTTCAAGGTGCTTTCAGAAGGAAGATTATCTAATCCCTCCTACCTTTTAGGCAGTCTTTTTCCTGTGGCTACCCGCACTTCATACCTGCCCCCAAGCCAACTGGAACTGGTCGCTGGTCCCCAGACAGCCCTGGCTTGTGTGTACCTTTAGTCCACTGCTTTGCTCTTCCTTTCTGTCACTTTGTCCAAAATGGGAAACCTGCCTATTTTGCAAGACTCACCTCCAGTCCAGCCTGTTTTGCTCTCTGTGCTGGGTTGTGCTTTAGGTGCACCTGCATCAGGGTAAGTCATTTCCCCGGGGCTCAGGTATAACCCGGAACTGCTCCCTCTGCTGCTGGCCCTGTGCGCAGGTGTCAGGCTCCCACAGTGCCTTATTAATACTTCTTTCCTGGGCCCTTCCTTGGGTCACATACTTCTTTGAGCCTTTGGTTAAGATGATGAAACCTCTCCCCTAAAAAAACTGCTTTGACATACATGTATGTAGATATTTGCATATACTTTTAAGGTGTTCACAGAACCCTGAAGGCCAAATGTAAGCCAAAGGTCAAGAAAAACCAAAACTGACCTACAGCTTTTGCCTTCTTAAAAATTCCTCCCCTCAGCTGACTCTTAGAGAAGATCTCTCTCTGGGTTCCAGGCTGCCCTTCCCCTGTGGTTTGGCTTCCCCTCCCAAACCATGAACTTGCTGCTACCAAGCCACCACTGCATGTATTAAATATAACAGAACAGCCCTGCCAAAGCCACTTAAAATACATAATGGCATTAATCTTAGAGCCCCGTTTGACATGGGACGTCATAGACAAAAATACATTTTCTTGGGGAGAAAATGAACATCTTTTTTCCAAACTAGATGAACTGGACACACTTTTCACTACTGCTGGACTGGAAAAGGTTCAGAACCTGGTGGATCGTCGACTGCAAGTGAACCGAGGGAAACAGCTGACAATGTACCGAGTTTGGATTCAGTGCAAATATTGCAAGCCTCTTCCCTCCAGCACCAGCTGAGAGACACCCGGTGCTGACATAACACGAGCTCATTGTGTTGAGGGGTTTTTTGTTTGTTTCTTTTTGAGAGAGAGTCTCACTCTGTTGCCCAGGCTGGGGTACAGTGATGCAGTCATAGCTCACTGTAACCTTGAATTCCTGGGCACAAGCGATCATCCTGCCTCAGCCTCCTGAGTAGCTGGGACTACAGGTGTGCCACCACACCTGGCTAATTTTTTTAATTTTTTTGTAGAGACAGGGTCTCGCCTTGTCACCCAAGCTGGTCTTAAACTCCTGGCATCAAGCAGTCCTCCCACCTTGGCCTCCGAAAGTGCTGAGATTACAGGTATAAGCCATCATACTTAGCCTTGATCCTAATTTAGAATAAAAAAGAAATATATTTGGAGTCCTTGGGCTTAACCTTTATCAGTAGGTAGATTTGTTTTATTTTATGCTACTTTACTTTTCTGTACTTCAGTTCTTCATATAGAAAATGGTAGAAGTTGATCTTCTTTTTCATCTTATCTCCATGGAATGCCATAAGTAGTATGTGCCAAGTAATCTGTGCTGAATAAAAATTAAGTATTTTTTTCTTTTTTTAGTGTGTCAGACTGTCATTTCTTAAAAGGAACATGTTGAGTATGTCGCTATTAATAAAATAATTTTTTTGTGTATCATCTCATTTAATAATTTTTTAAAATAATTCTGAAATATATAAACTACTAAACTGAGGGAACTCCAGTTTAATTTTAAGCTACTGAATCATTCTTCTTATTCAGTTAATTTATATTTGTTCCTGCATTCATTAACTTATCTAATATACTAAGCAGTCTGTCAGATGCTGAAGATAGGGTAGTAAGCAATAGTGAACACATTTCATGACTTTCATGACCAGGGCCATGAAGTATATAGATTTGCAGGTGTGTGCACTGCTTGACTTCAGATTGTACATGGCAGGTGAATGGCACAAGTGTTAACATATGTACGACATGCAAATTGTGAGGCTCTGTGTGATGGCCAGGCTCATGGCCAAAGACTGACTATATCTCCTACTGACTTTGACCACCAGAGTCTAGGCATGTTTTGGGTGAGCATTGAGATGACTCTGTAGCCACTACTGGCAATTAAAAACATTGCCCTCCTAACTGTGGTTGAATAATGACCAATTTATGTTAGAAATGAGACACTTTTATCGACATTGAGCTTTTGTTAAAAATCACCTATTTAGAGGAAAATGCAGTCTCTTAAAAATCATAATCTTTTTGGTCTCTGTATTATACCAGACTTTCTGAGAAATTGTACTATTTACAGAAATGCAAAATCTATATAAGAGTCCAGATTTTTCCATATTTCTTATAGATGCTGCCTATTCCCCATGAATAAATCCTGAAGGCAAATTCAAATGAAGATTTCTCTTGGTTACCTTTGACAAGTGTTCTATATTTAAGATTAAATTAGAATTTGAAATGGTGTTGAAGTATTCCTTTTCGTTTCAGTCAAGTGGACCTGTGATGAGCTGATGTAGCATGCTTCATAGACAATGGTTAAAAGATACATAATCATATGGAACAGAAGATAGGGACCTTGTTAACAATGGTTAATGTTGCTGGTAAATGGAACCAAGAATAAATATGGTAGGAAACCCAGCATTAAAGTTGCTGTAGCATACTGTAATCATTTTCTTTTCTTCTGGTGGACTGATGTGTTTCTAAAGCATGCAAGATCTATTATGATACTTGAGTTTTTACTTTCTGCATTAGCATGTTTAGATTGTGGAATAAACTTAGTTCTTTCAAGATGTCCATTTTATACACAAGATGTCCACTTCCTTTTCCTTTTTACACTGTTGTACATATGGATATTTTTTTATTATTCACATTTAACCAACTTTTGAATCTCTTTTTTCTCTAACATTGTTAGAAGTCTATGGTTCTCCAAACATGCCTAGATTTAAAGTTGATTTAATTTATGGAAAAAATCACCCTTCAGACTTCCCTTTTCTTTTTTAAACTTCCCAATGGCAGTATGATATAGTAGAAGGAGATTTGGCCTGGGAGTTTGGACACCAGGGTTCTAGCTGCAGCTTTGCTTCCAAAGTGACCTTGAACAAGTCTTTTTAACCTCTGGGCTTCAGATTTATTGCTTGTAAAGTGAAGAGATTGGAATGGTCCCTGATATTGCATCCAGCTTTCAAACTCTGA
>CAUYRT010061921.1:0-30823 GCA_963574885.1 Lepilemur ruficaudatus | reverse complement strand
GGCCTCAGTGACTCCACCTACTGCCTGAGCAGCCGCCTGAGGGTCTCGGCTGCCTTCTGGCACAATCCCCGCAACCACTTCCGCTGCCAAGTCCAGTTCTATGGGCTCGAAGAGCAAGACGAGTGGACCCAGGATACAGCCAAACCCATCACCCAGAACATCAGTGCTGAGGCCAGGGGCAGAGCAGGTGAGTGGGGCCTGGGGAGGCCCAAGAGGAGGTTGGGTGAGGCCAGCCCTAGAGGGAAATGGGAAGATCCAGGTAGAGACAAGACTGAGTCCAGAAAAAAGCCAGAGTGGGTGGGAGGGGAGGCTCAAGGCCCACAGTGCCAGCACCCCATGTGCACCTTCTTCTTACGGAGCACAGGCCCTAGGCCCTCAGAGCTGTGTTGACAGTCCCCCAGGACGGCCCGGCAGCCCAGCACCTGAGTGGCATGCCTCCCACCCCTTGAGGGCTCCTAGTTTCCTAAGACCATAATGAGCAGGTCCCTGACACTGGAGCCACATGAGAGAGACAGCACCAGGGCTCTCACAGAAGGCTGACCGTACCATCTGACATGCATGTGTTTGTGGCCTGACTCTATGACTTTAAAGTCTATAGTCGAAGGCTCAATGTCCTCAAGAAGTGGCATTTTTCATCCATTTCTCTCCTTCTTTTTTCTTGCAGACTGTGGCTTCACCTCGGGTAAGTGAGCCTCTCTGTTTCTCTCTCCATCTCCCGTGGTCTTCGCTCTGGAGCCAGGGCCTGGAGAACCCACGGGCACTGGGGCTGGGGGAGGCCAGAGCTACGTCTGTACAGGTTCCTACCTAGTCACCCTTTCTGCCAACAGTGTCCTATCAGCAAGGGGTCCTGTCTGCCACCGTCCTTTACGAGATCCTGCTGGGAAAGGCCGCCCTGTATGCTGTGCTGGTCAGCGCCCTCGTGCTGATGGCCATGGTAGGCACAGGGCGGGATGGGACAGTCAGTGGGTGTGGGGGTGGAACATCACACTTGGGACCTAAGGGAATCCCAGAGCCAGACCACAGCCGCTATATCCTGTCATCTCAAGAAACCAAATGGACTGCCCAGCTGGGGAGAAAAGGCAGGGGACGGTACAGCACGCATCCCCGAGGGATGGGGAGAACCAGCGAGCCCCACTCCTACTGCCCCATGACCTCTGGGACCCTGACAATGTCCTCTCTTCCTCAGGTCAAGAGAAAGGACTCCTGAGGCCAGCTCCAAAAGTGCATCCTGAGTCGTTCTTCATCCTCACCTGGGATTCTCCTGTACCTGCTCCCAACTGTGTCCCTAGTTATTGTGTCTCCACCTCTCATCCCCTTCCTACACGGACATCTGTCCTTTTCCTATGTTTCCCCACAGACGGAGCTCCCAACCCCCAAGTCTGTAATGTACTAAAGCAATAAACATGGCGTGCTGGGCCTGGCTTTGTCAGGAGTGTCTGTGGAGTTCTGCCATCAGGGGAAAGCAGTCCCCCACAGGTGTAAGGAGTGACTAGCCCTCTCCTCCTGTTCATCCTGATGGGGGTCCCCAGCCCCATGTCTGCACCCAGGCATGCTGTGTCCCCAGTGGAGGGTTGATCTGAAGGGCTCTAAAAACCCAGCATCAGGAGAAAAGAGACAAGCCCAGGAAACCACAACCCCTGCCGAGCATAGCGCAGAGGGCTGGGCAGACCTGTGAGTTCTGATGCCTGGTCATTTCTCAAGTCCAGATTTCAAGTGTCATTTGTTACGTCTCTAGGTTTTATCGATGTCTCATATTAACACTTCTAGCCTGTCTGGTTTCAGAATTTGGGCTTGACATTTAGTGCTACTCTGCATGTCTAGGTTGGAATCCTAGAGAAGGCAGAGGGTTGAGAAAACTGACATGTGAAGCCTGGGGACAAGTGACTTCCCAGGAGCAGGGAATACAGGGCCAGGCCTTGGGGGAGCCATGGGAGCAGGGCCCAGAGGGGGCTGAGGTGCCACGGCAGGGGAAGCCCTTCCAACGGGCTCCTTTGTTGGAGGGTGGAGACCAGACCACCCCAAACGCAGGCCGAGTTCAGGGTGCCAGAGCAGTGCACCAGGGGAGGGGGATGGGACTGGAGAAGAGGAGGCATAGGACAGTGACAGAGGCCATGTCTAGGTGAGCTGAGGCAACATCTGAAAGCAGAGAAGGGTGGGAGAGATGAAGGAGCCCCTTGTGGAGAGCCCACTTGCCCCAGGCCTCAGGCTGGACACGGGTACATGAGTTGTACCACTGAATCCCCACGACGATCTTAGAAGCAGTTATTATTTCCCCTATTTTATAGGTGTAGAAGCCGCTGTTCCCAGATCAAATGTCTTGCGAGTGGTGAAACTGTGGCATGTTCTTCTGAAGACAGCAATTCTGGAAGCTTCTGCCAAGTAGCGGCCAGGACACTGTGATTGCTTAAGGTGTCAGGGTGTGACCCTAGAGCTGCTGTTCACAAAATCTTGGGCAGGACCCACAGTAACACACTGAATAGACCTTCATACTCCTCCATATGTTGGTTTCTTAGGGCCGCGGTAACGAAGCACACAGCAAAGGACCATAACAAAGTGCCACCAGGTGGTTTAAAACAATAGAAATTTATCCTCTCCCAGTTCTGGAGGACAAAAATCCAAAATCAAGGTGTCCCCAGGGCCATGCTCTGTGACAGTTTTAGGGGAGAATTCTTTCTTCTTCCCATTTCTGATGGCTCCTGGCACTCCTTGGCAGTGTCACTCTAATCTCTGCCCCTGTCATTACATGACATTGTTCCCTGTATCTCTGCATCTGAATTCTCCTCTCTTTTCACTTATCAAGACATCAGTCCAAATTAGGTCACATTCCAAGGTTCTAGGTGGGCATGAGTTTGGGGGTGGGACACTATTCATCTCACTACACTGGGTGTCCTGGAATAGGAGACAAGGACTCTCTGAAGGCAGCTCCCCCAGGCCAGAAAGGGCCAGGTCCACAGCAGGGACGGCCTGGGAACCTCGTCACAAGCCCGTACCTTCCATCAGTGGAACTACTAGATCTCTCACGCTGCAGTACTGGCTTTGTACTGGCTGCTGTGGATGCTGTCTATGTGTTGGTTGGTTTTCACAATGACTAAAACAGCCTAAAGACAAAGGGGCTGGCTTCAGACCCCAGACCAGCAATTCACAAAGGGTGCCCCCAATCCTCACACTGTGTGGTGGCCGTGGATGCTCCTATGTGTCCCTCACTAGGATGGGACAGGAGGGTGGGCCGCTGAGGGCACAAGTGCTTCAGAGAGAGCAGGTGTTGGAGGTGCCGAGGGCACAGACTGGGGCTGGGGCGTGGGACAGTCTGTGTGGGAGGAGCTGTGCGGGGCTGAGCAGCTACAGGACAAGGTCAGGGTGGCCGTGCGGAGAGGGTGATGCCTCGTAGAAGAGAAGCAGGGTCTGCGGGTTTGGTGACTGTCATCTTGGGGATGCAGAAGTATTCGCAGGTGGGAGGACATGGGAGTTACGGGTACCCAGAGTTCACCAGCTGACCAAGGAGAGGGCGAAGGACTCTCCTCTGGAGGATAAAGGCCAGGCGCATTTCACCAGGAGACTTAATAGGGATGGCGAGAGCCACAAACCTCATCTGGTCCCCACCCAGAACCGTATTCACCCCTGGTGGGCTCCTCTTCCTAAGTCTTTACAGCCATTTCCTGTCCCTCCCGGAACACTCAGCTCCCAGCAATCAGGACTCAACTCTCTGCAGCCTCCCTCCGCTGGATCCAGGGCTGGACCTCAACTTGTTTTTGAAATAACATAACAGACACTCTGGGTGGCAAAGAAGCTTAACAGCAGAGTCTCGAATCCCCTCCAGGTATGCTTCAGTTGTCCCAGGACAGATAACTCCCGCCCGGTCTGAGTAGGACATTCTGTCACTGGCAGCTTATTTAAGCATCCACAAATCTCACGGCAGCGCTCCTCACTGGTCATGACTGTGCTCCAGGGAGAGCCATTCATAAGACAGCCAGGTGCCCACCTTCAGGCCAGAATTTACGAATCTATGAGAGACAAAATAATTAGAACCTTTAAAAGCTTGAGTTTGCAGAATGGAAAAAGCATGTCGCAGGTAGATGAAAACTTTGTCATAGCAAAGAATCTGGGCTATAAAGCAAAAAGATATGGATTCAATCCTTAGTTCTGCCATTTACCAACTATGTGACCTTGGGCAAGTGACCACCTCTAGCCTCAGCTTTCCTTTCTGTAAAATGGGCTCAATCACAATCCCAACTTCACAAGGTGGTTTTATCTTATTTAACCCACATAAAATATAAAGCTCTTAGCACAATGTTAGTAAATATTAGATGTTATTATAATCACTATTAGCCTGAAGATTTTTTTAAGCTAAACATTTTCGGCTCTCTTGATGTTACTCTCATGTAGCACAGTTTTGAGCACTTCCTACTCTCCAAAGCCCAGTCCCTCTCCTCTGAAATCACTGAAGTTCTTTCTCATCCTTCCACCCTTCTAAAAGCGTGTTGTTCAGAAGTAGACGTAGCACGAGGTGGCTACTGACCGACACAGGGTAAAGAGGAGGCTTTGTCTCCTGGTTCTAAGTACCTTCCACGTTGGTTCCAGCGTAACTTTTCTACTTTTTGTACCCACTTCACCTCATTGACTCAGAGCCTACTTTTGACTCAAACCCTGGGTGGTTTTCACACACATACTTCTCGTGAGCCAGATATTCCCTTCCTGAGCTCATACAGTTTGTTTTTTCTCCCTGGTGGTGGGAGGAGGGGGAGCATTTGCTGAATTTTCTCTTCGTTCTTCAGCTCAGCTCTCCAGCCTGTCTAGTTTCTGCAGGATTCTGATTCTGTCGTTTATCCTGTTTATCCCCCTCCCCCATGCCGTCTCGGATATGAGCATTTTGCTTTATTTATTCTTATACGAAGGATTCATAAAATTCACAGCAAGATCACAGCCCACTGTGGAGCCCACATTCCCTAGGCTTTGTCTGCAGCCCGGGAGTTGCTAAAACACAGAGAACTGGCCCGTGGTCCCCCTCCGTCCCCAGTGGCATGGGCTCGGACAGCTCCTTTTTGTTCTCTGGGCTGCGGTGTCCTCCTCAGTGACGTGGGGAGACTGGGTTAAGTGGTCTTGAAGGAACTGTCAGTTCTCTCAGCTCTGCTCTTTGGACTTGGGATTCAAAGTCTCAGGCCCTGAAGCATCAGAAGACAATAACTCAGGCTATCCCAGCCCTTCCCAGCTCTTAGGCATACACATCTGTGACACAGTCTCAGAGGGAGTGTGAGGGTGTAAGGGACAGCGCTGACCCCACAGTCCCACAGTTATCAAGAGGCACTTGCAGCCCTGATACCTGTTCCCTGGCCCTCCCCTAGAAAGAGTCTAGGGCCATGAATGAGGACGAAAAGGCAGTGTTAGGAAGGGTGTTGGCCCTGAATCAAAGATCCGGAAGTAAAGAGATGCAGGTGGGGGTCCTTTAGGTTGCAGCAGATGACTCGGGTAGGGACAGAGGTGCCTGAGCCCAGTGCTGGCTGCAGGGCTGTTTATCTCCGAGTAGCATCAGCACCAAGTAACAGCAGCCACCTGTCCCAGCTCCATCTCGGGGAGTCACAACAGGATGCGGTTTGACATTTACCACGTCCTACATCTGGGGTGCTTGTGAAAGGCCCTTCCCCCACCCACCTTCCGAGCATCACAAGGACCACACTCACCACATCCTGCCCCCAGCCTGCTCCCAGGCTGCCCTTTCTACCTGGGCCTCTGGCTAGGCCCCTGGCAGTGGAAATAGAACTGCAGAGGGGAGAGGACGGGGTCTCTAAAGGGGAGGCAGCCACCTCAGCTCCACATGCAGCACCCCCCCCCAAGTCTTTGACACCTGCCGGAGGTTAGACCAAGATCAAGGGCTGCGGTGGGCACCACAGAGACGGTGCGGAATGAAAAGCAGTGGCAATAACTGCTGTGACCCAGCTGGGGTCCCTTCTGGTCCCACATCACTCAGGCAACCCCTCCTCCCGCCTCTCTCCACGGGTGCCCTCCCGCCTCCTCCCGCTCATGTAACGAGCTGTGCTGATGAGTCACAGGAAGGGGAGCCCTAGATAATCAGCAGACTGCAAAACGGCCAGTCCCTGGGCATTTGAGCTGCGGCCTGTGTGCTGCACTGACTGGGTTTCTCTAAGTTTCACTCTCCAGTTGCTAAGGCCTGCAAGGTCTGTGTGATGGATATTTTCTTTTCCATCTGGGGAAGAGGATGAGGAAGAACATAATGCAGGAGATAGGCAGAAATTCCCAAAGGAGGGAAGGGGAAATAAGCAAGTATATAACAGACTCAAGGGCTGTAGCATGCTCAGGCCAAAGCATATGACCCTGGGCAAAAATATGAAGTAGCCCAATTTTAGGGCCACCAGCTTCCCAGCCCTGGCCATTCCCCATCTTCCTCAAGCTGTCTAGAGGTCCCAGAGTGTCAAACTATAAATCCCATGGGTGGCTGAGATCCACGTGGAGCACCTTGGAGGGAGTTCCTCTGGCCACCTGTATGTGGCCCTGGAACTTCTACGCACAGGTGGCCAGGGAATGAGATGTATGGAGAAATAGTTATCCGGGCACAGCTACAGAATACTAGAAGCTCTCCTAGAAAAAAAGACAGCTCATCTGACCCAAGGGGCAAGTGAGGTTGATGGATTCCTGGCAAGAGATGGCGTATCTGAGCAGGATCTGCCATCCTTTGTCCTCTGAAATTGCGACGACTGTGGATTTCTGAGTCCTAGATGCTATAGAAACAGTTACAGAAACAGGAGTCTTATGCCTGAGTAAGGGCAGGTACATGGAGGATATTAGCTTGTTTGTTGAATTTCGATGGCTTTCAAGCCCCTCCTTAACAAGCCTTGTCTTACCTATCAACGCGCACCTGTCTCTAGGTCACCCTGTGCAACGGTCAGGACCTTTCTCTCACGGCTTCTTCTGAACTTACAACATCCGCCGAGACTTTCACATTTCTGCACAAACTGACCCTCCTGCTCGGAATGTCATTTTGCTTATCTAAATACCTCCTAAAAGGCTAAACCTAACTAAAGTTTTATCTCCTTTGTGCAGTTTTCCAGAACTTTTGGGAGTATCTTATAGGAAGGAAAAATCTGTCTCAAGTTTCCTGCCAACTCCACTTGACTGGTGGTGACGGCCCGGGCTGCTTCTCTGTTAGGAAGGAGCTAGAAGCTGCACGAGGTCCCAGCAGAAAAGACTGATGGTCGAGATCTGAAAGTGCACAACGTGGGCAACAGGCTTCACGGGTTTGCCGTCCATGTGTACATAGTGTTTTGAAATATTTACGTGCCTGTAGTTTATAATTTAACATTTTTGAAATGAGTCTTTCTTTCGGCTAAGTTGTAATCAAAAAGTCTTATAAGTTTAAAGAGAGGAAAATAATATCTGTTGAAAATTAGACCCTGTAATAGGGCTTTAGAAACATTGTCTTATTGAATACATTTAACAATTCAGTAAGGCACATGAGGAAAATGAAGCCTAGCGAGATTAAAGCTAGCTCAAGGTCAGAACAATTGGTACATTTAGACTCAAAATTCAAGTGCTTTGACTGAACCACGCTGTGACTGTACTCAGCATCTACTGAGTCTACCTCATTTTCCCCTTGTTCTGCGTGACGGCTCCCTGTGCCCAGCACGTAATAGCTGCTTAATGTACAGTTGATCCTTAAAGTGCAGCAGGGACCCTTGGGCATTATCACATACACTCTCACTCTTTGTTTTAGAGACAGGGTCTCACTCTGCCCAGGCTGCAGTGCAGTGGTGCGATCTCCCATAGCTCACTACAGGCTGGAACTCCTGGGTTTGAGCGATCCTCCTGCCTCAGTCTCCCAAATAGCTAGGACTACAGGCACATGCCACCATGCCTGGCTAATTGTTTTTTTAATTCTTTTGTAGAGATGGAGTCTCGCTATGTTACCCAGCCTGGTCGTGAACTCCTGGCCTCCCACAGCGCTGGGATTACAGGCGGTAGCCACCACACCCTGCCCCCTACATACTCTCTTGATCACTCTGTGTCTCTGTCTCAGATTTTCTTCTTCAGATTAAATGTTACTGGAAACAAACACATGTCTGGATTGTCCCAGAGTAAGTGATGCCAGGAACAGAGTATTTTAAGATTCCTTGTGCCCTCTTGTGGAGGATAAGGGACATTAGAAAGAAAATCATCTTAAAAAAGAAAGAGAACTAGGGAGGCATGACAGATGAGCAAGGAACTCGGTTGCCAAGGTAACCGTGGCCCTTCCTCCAGCCATCCACATCAGCCTCGTCCTCCCCTCATTTCCATCCAAGAGATTTCTCTTTTTTAGGGCTCTACCATTCCACACACAGCCCTCTTCTTTATTTTCAGTCTTGTGTATCTCTTGGATCACCATCTGTTCCTCTGTTCCCTCTTTGCTACCAGGGAATGGATGGAAGACAGCACAGCAGGAAATTTTTAAAAACTCAAAACCCAAAGCAATAATCAGAATTTCTAGGTGCATGTTTCTGATACTAAAAACCACACTTCCACCCTGAATGTGAACAGTCTCATGAACGTCTTGCACTTTCCCTGGCTCAAAGCCTCAGGTCCAAGCCTCCATAAAAGTTCTGGTTTCAGCAGAAACGTCAATGACGGGAGACTCTCCAGGTGGTGAAAGTAACCAATTAAGTAACCTGAGTTGGTGTCCCCACCTGCCCCCCTCCCTGCCATTTGTTCATCCTTCTCCACGCCACATCCTGCCACAGGTGTATCCACATGTGCACGAACCCTGTGCCCGGTGTACACCCACGGGAATTGGGGGCAGAGAGCATTAGGCAAGGTACAACGCACTGCAAGGCCAGGGCCAGACAGCCACACGCTGGGAACATGACTACGTGTGGGCAATTCACAGGTTCTGGGCACTTAAAATTGTTCTCCCTGAGAACTTTAGTGAGGTTTTTTGGAGAATTCTGACTTAATTCAGTTGCTCTCACATTGGCTAGCAGTCAGAAACCCAGTCACAAATATCCTCCACCCAGCCCGAGTGAGGGCTCCAGGGGAGGGTGGTTAGGACTCAGGAGAGGGTGAGGTTTTTGCACAGACGTCTGCCCTGCCCAGCTCAGTGTGATACTCCAGGCACAGAGATAGAAGCCGGAGTGGCTGAGCAGGAGCTTGTTAGAACTCAAGATGAACTGGCCATCCTCGGGCCTGGAGGCTGAGAGGTTCTGGGGCTCCTCAGGCGTTATCTGGCCAACACTAACAGAATAGAAGAGCAGCTGGAGGGGCCCTCCTGTGCCCTGCCGGTACCAGTAGAGGGTGGGGCTCGATGTCCCCCTCACAGTGCACTCCAGAGAGAGAGGGCTGCCCACACGCTGCACCCTGGCAGCTGGCCGTTGATGAATGGTCTGGGCTCGGGCACCTACGGGAAGTGTAAAGTGTCATTTAGAGAGGAAGCCCTCTAGCCTGGCTTGCTTATCCAGACAGAGGGGCCGCTCAAGCCCTTCCATGACTCAGACACATGGAATCAATCTCGGGGAGTAGACTGGGAGAGCCAAGCATGCACAGTGTCCCTGGGCCAGGAGAGACCAAGAGAGCAAATTCCTTTCCAGGGCACAGAGAGAACCAAGACTCAGGACACTAGCCCCTAAGACTAAAGTCCCATATCCTTTCCAGGCAGTTGGAGGAATGTACTCCAGAGAGTGAAGCCAACAGCTGAGGCTCTGGACTCACGGGGCTGGGGTGAGGGTGGGGATTTGCAGGGATGCTCACCGGAGAGGAGGGCACCCACCTAAGACAGTGCCCAGGAGAAGGGCAAGGAGAGAGCAGAGCATAGTTCAGTCCAACCTTTTCTACAGCTAGCCTGGTTGACACCTCCACCTCTAGGGCAGAGATGTGGCTGGGTCCCCTCTCTTGAAGATCTGCTACCAGGGTAGAGGGATCATGCCCCCTTGAGCTGGGCAGGAAATGAGGCTGGTCTTTCTTAAGTGTGTGGTGAATCATCCCCCACTCCCTGGGAACCAACTGTAAGCAGCGCTTGTTATCTTCATTGCAATCCCGCTTATGTCCTGGTATGTAAATGTGTTTAATGAGTCACAATTTACCTGTAAACAAGAGGTAACTAGCTCCCCCAAGAGACATCAGAAGTCTCTGTACTAGTCAGAGAAACTCTGATGCTGGCAGGATGATGAAAAGGGATTTTAGTCTATCTGAAGTTAGAAACTAGAGACAGGACCTGTCATCTGGGAAGCTGGGGAGGAGATAAAAGGAGATCAGGGCTCCAGAGATTTAGGTCTTCGGGGTATTCAAAGCAGAACCGCTTAGTTCTGCGGGAAGGAGCTGCCGTGACAGCCAGCCGAGGGATCACCCGCGTGGTTGTCACCCTGGCAGACAGGCTTTGAGACTCGGACAGGCAGAATTAACAACCGAACATCGGTTGGAGTGTGTGTTCCATGTCCCAGCTCGATCGAATTTCTCATCTGAGTGCAGCGTGAGGAGGAGGACACATCACGGCGCTGTGGAATCCAGTGGATCTGGATTCATGTCACAGTTCTGCTTGTTGCTGGCTTGGGAGCCCTCAGCAAACTCTTACCCTCAATTTTCTCATCGATAAAATTTTAAAAAATGATTATAATACCGACAAATGGTTGAGAGATGCATTTTGCCTGGTGCATTGCAGGCAGAGTGGTGGCTTTTTTTTTTTTTTTTTTTGACCCTAGGGAAAGCCTGTGTCTGCAGCCAAGACTGGAAGACTGGCAATGGGCTGGGATGGAGGGTGGAATGCAGGGACTACAGAGTCACAAGAAGCACTGCCAGACACTGATTCACAATAGCTAAGGATGGGAATCTGCTAGGCAGCTGGTATAACCTCCCTGTGCTGAAATAAGATAGAAGACCCCACCATTCCTGCAGGACAGCCAATGCCCTTGGAACCTCCTTTTCCCTCTGTCTTTGCCATGCTCTGTCTCTGAGGATTTATTTTCAAAACAATTATTCAAGTTGGGTTGGATATGGTGGAGTAGTTTGAGGTGAAGACCTAGCAAAGGAAGCAGTAGAAGCGACCAAACAAGGAGAATGGGCCCGAGGCAAATCAGGCGTCGTAGCGCTTTCCCATTTCATCAGGGGCTAGTGATGTAATGTATTTCTTATTGCTGCTGATGCTGCAATAACACGATTCCAAGTGAATGTCGGGGTTCTTGCCGCTGGCAGAGTTTCAGCTGTAGCATCACATGTTTCTTTTGCTTGCCTTTGAATGCACTATATTTGTGGGGAGTGTGTTTTGTGTTTTATCTTTTCTAAGTGGAATGAATCCTCTTACCACATTTATTTAAATGATAAATCAAGTGGTAAATGGAGTTTGCTTTCTGGGAACATTTGTGATACGTGATAAAAAATAGCTACAGCCAATGAAAGAAGGCAGTGAGGTTCTCCAGTGCTATCTCAGTTTTTATAAATCTGCTAATAGGACTCTGTATACGATCTAAGCATGTCAGGTTGCAGGGAGTGAGGACACACACAGCCTATCCCTCCCTTCTTTCCGTGTCTGTTCTCCTTCCTCTTTGCTCCTGAAATTTTTATTGAGTCAGTCCTGAGTGGGGATGAGCGTGGAGGGAGGGTGGGCAGCGGGCGGCAGCCGATGCAGGGAGGAGAGGCTGAGAATTGCTCCTGCTCTCGAGGGGACGGCGTCATGTTTTCACCTGGTGGGCGGGCGGTCTCTCACACCGGTGGGGCCCATGGGACCTGATTTAACTCACCGGCCACATGAGCTCATTCCCACGTGTGGAGAGCAACGTAATCTTCCTCCTTAGAGATGGCACAGCAGATTGGAGGGTGAAGAGACGTATCAGTCAGATCAGAGTAACCAGCTGGCTCCTGACGCCCTGATCGTTGTCACAACCCAGTAGCTGGGAGCTCCTTCCATATGGCTGATGCCTTAGAAAAATGTATCCTCATTTTCCATCCCCATCTGCAATCCTGCTTATTCATGCAATCGCTCAAGTCATTCAGACGTTGAAATGTGCTTGGCGATGTGATCCCTCTGCTCTGGCAGCAGATCTCTAAGACGGAGGGACCTGGCCACAGGCTGGCCTAGCCAAGGAGGTGTCTAGCAGACTAGCTGGCTGAAAGCTGGCTTCAACCGCGCTCTGCGTTCTCCTTTCCCTTCTCCGGGGCTCTTGAAGGTGGGCGCTGACCTCTCCACAAGCCTCCTCTCAAATCCTTTTGAGAGGCGTGGGCTTCTTTCTCCGCACTAGATCCTTAGTGAATCACTTCTGGTAAGATGAAGCTTTGTACAGAAAGAGTGTAAATAAGAGTTAACTCATCTTTTTTAGTTTTAAAACTACAATCTATCCTTACAGAATGGATTCAGAAGACAATTGCAGAGTCTATTTGTTCCTCCACAGAAGAGTTAAAAATTACCTACGAGGGAGGAGAGGGGGAGAGTCAGTCAAAGAGATGCCCCTGAACTTCCTGAGCTGTGTCTGCCCTGTGCCCCGCCCCCTGCTTACCCATCCTCATCGAGGAAAGAGAAGAGAGAGAGGTGGACAGGGGAGAAAAGGTTTGACAGCAGAGGAAGAGTTGCGCTTATCTCCAAGA
Organism: Lepilemur ruficaudatus; assembly: GCA_963574885.1. Lineage (NCBI taxonomy): Eukaryota > Metazoa > Chordata > Mammalia > Primates > Lepilemuridae > Lepilemur > Lepilemur ruficaudatus. Next base: position 18,274 of record CAUYRT010061921.1, on the reverse strand, counting down.
TGAGGGGAACAAGGTCCTAGGTCCCTGGTTAGAGACCAGTAAGTAGAAATGGCTTGTAAGCAGATAATGGCCTTCCAAAGATTTCCACATTCCTAATCCCCAGAACCTGTGCAGTGTTAAGTTACACAGCGAAGGGAGCTGAAGATGGAATTCAGGTCTTTAATTGGATGGTCTTAAAATAGAGAGAGTAGCCTGAATGATCCAGGTGTGCCCCCTGTAATCACAGGAGTCCTTGCACGTGGAAACGGGAAGAAGAGAGTCAGAGACATGGAAGCAGGTTAGACAGATCCTACACTGCTGGCTCCGAACATAGAAGGGGGCTTGAGCCCAGCAATGAAATTGGCCTCTGGGAGCTGGAGAAGGCCAGGAAATGAATTCTCTCCTAGAGCCTCCAGAAAGGAATGCAGCCCAGCAGACACCTTGATTTTACCTCGCTGAAACCTGTGTCACATTTCTGAGCTATAGGACTGTAAGATAATACACTTGTGTTGTTTTAAGCTGCTAAGTCTGCAATAATTTATTCTCGCAGCAATGGAAAATTATTTAATACATGGCTTTAGAATGTATCTTGACAAAGGGCACTGAGGTAGTCTCTAAAAAATCCCTAAAGATCTCAGGATAGATCAGGACTAGCCGTCTTCTCATCCGTATGAAGACAGATGAACTGAGCGAAGCCATCAAGCCTGAAGGAGCAACATGATTGAACGTGGGAGACATAGAGTACCCTTCATGGATCAACAGAGGACGAAGGACAGAAAGAGACACCCGCGGGATCAGCAGATGTCAGTGAGGATGGGTGCTGGCAGCCAGTGCAAATGAGAATTCTGAAGAAAAGATCAAGTGACCAAAGACCAAGTACCCTGCCTCTCCCTCAATGCCTTGACATTTCACAAAGCTCCCCAGGACTCAGCTACCACACAGGGAGACAGGATAGGGCAAAAGCATGAATTGTCCAAGAGACTCCTGAGTAGGCCATGTGTACCCCAGTGGATTGAGGACTTGGATATAAAATGATTTTGATTATAAAAAATAAAATTACATTTTACTCACCAATATTTGAAGGCCATGAATTTCATATCCAGCTTACATACCTATAGATAGGTGCCTTGGGAAACAAAAAATTAAAAAGATGTGCTACTTGCTTTCCAATACTTAACTATTGCAGAAGGTAAAAGGTGGAAAAGGAGTTCTAATAACAAATGCTAAGAGAGTTTAGGATCTTCTGCTTCCAGTTATGAAGGAGGAACTTGTACCCAACTAGTCTTCTGTCCTATTACTATTTTTTTGGTCTGCTGTAGCAGAGTACCACAAACTGGATGGCTTAAAACAACAGAATTTATTGTCTCACAGTTCTGGAAACCAGAAGTCTGAAATCAAAGTATCGGCAGGGCCATGCCCTCTCTGAAACCGGGGAGGAAATCTTTCTTTGCCTGTTATTCTGGGGGTTTGCTGGCAATTTTTGACATTCCTTGGCTTGCAGCCTTGTCATCACATGGCATTTTCCCTGTGTGTCTCTGCCTTCACATGGCTGTCTTCTTATATGGACATCAGCTAGATTAGGAGTCTGCAGTACTCCGATTATGACCTCATCTTAACTGGTCACATCTGCGATGACCCTAGTTCCAAATAAGATTACATTCTGAGGTACTGGGGGTTGATAAGTCCACGTATCTTTTTCTGGGGGAACACAATTCAACCCATTCCACACTCCAGTCATAAACAACTAGAAAACTAGAAGATAAATACAAAACAATTGTTTTCTAATATTGGACAACAGGCAGTGCAAGACTGTGATCCATGAAAGAAAGGAAACAAATGAGGTGAGCCCTGTGATTATTACAGTTTTCTGCTTGGCACTTTCTGGGTTGCCATGCAGGAGGAGAAATCCAAGCAGGGCATGGCACCCTTAAATTCTTACTGAGCTGAGGTTACAGCCCAGAGAGGAGGGGGCAATGCATAGAAAGAGCCCAGAAATTTTCACAGGTTTCTCCCTGAGTCTTTGGCTGAATACTAAGCTGGTGTGCATAGGGTGAAACTCCACAATGCTGGGCAAAGAATAAATCTGGGGAATTAACAACTACTGGTGACTATAGTATGAGAAATTACTAAAGCTTGCCCACGGCCAAGAGATGTACAGCTCTGACCAATCAGAATAGCTTTATTGAATATGTGGCACATTTAATAGACACCCCAGAAAGCCCATACCTTAGAATAGGACTCAAATAGCATAGAATAAGGCTACACTACATTAACCCTAACAAACCTTAGAACAACCTTTTAAAAGCAAAAGCAAACAAGTTGATCTGCAAGTAAATTAACTACCTATTAAAATAAAGCTTAACAATCTTTGAAAGAAGACAAGATCCAGACAACAAAAATATGTGACATTCATAATGTCGAGCATCCAGTCAAAAATTACTGGATATACTAAGAAGCTAGAAAATGTGTCTATATTCAGGAGTAATAATCAGTCTACAGAAATTAACCCAGAAATGACAGACATGATAGAATTAGAAGAATAGGACTTTAAAATAGCTATTATAAATATGTTTAAAGTAACAATGTAGATTGCTTAAAACCAATGATTAAAAAAAAAAACAACTTAAAAGCAGCCAGAGAATAAAAGACACACTATGTACAAAGGAACAAAGTTAAGAGTGGCAGCAGTCATCCGTTAGAACCAAGTTAGGCACAAATCTGTGGAGCAACACTGAGATGATTTGGATGTTTGGTCCCTCCCACGCTCATGTTGAAATTTGATCCCCAGTGTTGGAGGTGGGGCCAGGTGGGAGTTGTTGGGTGATGAGGACAGATCCCTCACGAATGGGTTGGTGCCCTCTCCACAATAATGAGTGAGTTCTCATTTATTAGTTCATGTGACAGCTGGTTATTTAAGAGAGCCTGGCACCACCTCCCTCTCCTGCTCCCTCTCTTGCCATGTGACGGGCCTGCTCCCCCTTCACCTTCCGTCTTGATTGGAGGTTCCCTGGAGCCCTCATGAGAAGCTGCTGGTGCCAAGCTGGCACAGCCAGCAGAACCGTGAGCCAACTAACCTCTTTTCTTTATCAATTACTCACCCTCAGATATTCCCTTCACAGCAATGCAAAACAGAGTAACACACACATTTGTACGTACTTAACAAAAAAAGACCCTGTCAACCTAGTACTCTATAACCAGTGAAAATACCTTTCAAAAACATCAGCCCAACAAACTTCTCAGACAAACAAAAACTAAAATAATTTATCACCAGGAGACACACGCTGTAAGAAATATGAAAGGGTGTCTTTCAGTCTTTCAGGCAAAATGAAGAAAAGTCCAGATGAAGTTGATAAGCCATCTCTCTGGAGAAGGGGGCAACAAAGAGGAAAAAGGAAAAACCTGGATTTATAGCATTGGACAATGTCATGGATGTAAATATTCCCACCATGGCTAAATTAAAGCTAACAACAGTTTAATAACTAGCTCGAAACATTCCTGAATATTTAACAATTGGGTCTCATGAGCTGGTGCAAACTAGCTACACAATATTACAGATGGAATACCAATATAAATATGTGACAAATATAAGACCAATATTTTCTGTTATTTTTAAAATCTCTTAAAAATAATTGATTTTCTAATTCTAGCTAAAATGAAGGGACAAAATGTATAAAGCAACAATTTTCAAGACAGTAGACATCAAAAAAAATTAGATTTATAATTACCCATGCTTACCCCCTTGAGAGAATTTCCAGGCCATGGAGCACAGAGGGAAATTCAGGGGAAAACCATCAAAATCCTTGAGTTGAAGAGATGTGGCTTAGAGTTCACAGAGAACAAGGCAAGTAGAGTTCACAGGGCAGAGTACGGGAAAGGACAGAGGTGCACAAAGAGAGAACTTCTGAGATCTTCAGAGATCCCACCTTTAGTATTCAGTAAAGTATTAATCAGAGCATGAACGTAAGGAAACTATCTGAGAATGGGAAAATAACTACATAAAAGGATTAAAGGGAATAGTAACTGGATTTCACATATGGCCAGGATGAGTGTCTAGTCTTGCCAGCCAGATTCAAAAGCCTTAAAATCCATAGAGCAATGGGAAGAGAGCTCAGACGTATTTTGACTCAGAGGTGGAGAATAATTATCCCGAAACTAAATGCTCTTCTACTCCCATTTAACAAATCTTCGAAGGCAGTCATGAAAGGATTAGATTATTTCAAGAAACTTCACTGTATTCTAAAACAGAGCTCAAGAATATTTATAGAAATATAAAAAGTTCAACACAAAAGTAAAACTCAATGTGTGGAATGAAATAAAAAATTACCATCCATGCAAAAAAGCAGAAGATATAATTTATAATGAGAATAAAAACAAATCAAACAAAACTGACTTGGAACTGACACAGATATTAGAATTAGAAGGAAAATACATTAAGACAGTTCTTTTTTTAAAAATTTCAGAATATTATGGGGGTACAAACATTTTGGTTATATATAATGCCTTTGCCTCATTCAAGCCAGGGCTGCAAGCACACCCATCCCACAGACAGTGTGCTCTGCACCCATTGCTTATGAGTTTACCCCCCATACCCCCCACCTAACTGCCACCCAGTGAATATTACCATCATGTGAGCACCTTAGTGTTGATCAGTTAGTACCAATTTGATGGTGAGTCATTAAGACAGTTCTTACAACTGTATCTGTATGTTCGAGAAGCTAGAGGAAAGATTCAACATGTTGTGTATAGACATAAAAAGTATAAAAAAGTCCCAAATAAAACTTCTGGATCTGAAAACTACCATATCTGAGATGAAAATATATTGGATGAGATTAATGGTAGATTATATAATGCAGAAGAAAATATTAATAAACTATGAAAACATAGCAAAAAAGGTAAGCCACAATGAAGTACAGAGAAAAAAATAATTTTTGAAAGTAAACAGACCATCAATTATTATAGTATAACTTCAAGTGAACTAATATAGTTGTAACTGGTGTTTTAAAAGAAGAGAAGAGAGATGGGAAGAAAGAAACTATAACTAGAAGAAATCATGGCTGAAAACTTTCCAAATGTAATAAAAGTCTAAACCCACATACCCAAGAAGCTTGACAAAACCCAAGTATATATACAAAAAACAAAAAAATCTACCAAAAAATATTATAATCAAATTGCTTAAAACTAGTGTTAAACAGAAAATCTTAAAAGCAGCCAGAAAATAAAGACATGTTTTGTACAGTGGAACAAGATAAGGAAGACAGGAGAGTTCTTGATGAAAACAAAGCAAGTGAGAACACAGTAGAGCAACATCTTTAAGATACTGAGAGAAAAATACTGTCTTTTTGATAGTAGACATCTTAACAGTTCTGAGGTAATGTTTCATTGTGGTTTTGATTTGCATTTCCATTGTGATTCACGATGTTGAACACATTTTCATTTATCTTTTGGCCATTTAAGTGTCTTTAGAAAAATATCTAATCATCATAAAAGATGATTAGTGATGCTGAGTACCTTTTTCTATACCTGTTAGCCATTTGCATGTCTTCTCTGGAAAAATGTATATTTTTTGGAAACAGGTCCTCTGCCCATTTTTGAATTGAGTTACTTGGTATTTTGCTATTGATTTGCATGAGTTCCTCATATATTTTGGATTTTAACCCCTATTAGAAATGTAGTTTTTAAATATTTTCTTTCATTCTGTGGGTTACTCTTTCATTTTGTTGATTACTTCTTTTGTTGTGCAAAGCTTTTTTTAGTTTAATGTAGTACTATGTGTTTGCTTTTGCTTTTATTGCCTGTTCTTTCGTTGTCAAAACCAAAATATTATTGCCAAGATCAGTGCCACGTTTTTCTTATGTTTTCTTCCAGGAGTTTTACAGTTTCAGGTCTTACATTTAAATCTTTAATCCATTTGGAGTTGATTTTTATGTATGGTGTGTGATAAATGACAGATTTCATTTTTTGTGTATGAATATCCAGTTTTCCCAACACCATTTATTGAAGAGACTATCCTTTCCACATTGTGTATTCTTGGTGCCTTTGTCAAAGACTAGTGGGCCATATGTGTGTGGGTTTTCTGTTCTATTCCATTGTTTTATGCCCATTCCATACTGTTTTGGTTACTATAGTTTTGTAATATAATTTGAAATTAGAAAGTGTGATGTTTTCAGTTTTGTTCTTCTTTCTCAATGTTGTATTAGCTATTCAGGGTCTCTTGTGGTCCCATATGAATTTTAGATTTTTTTTTCTATTTCTGTGAAAAAATGCTATTGGAAATTTCATAGAGATTGCATCGAATCTGTAGATCACTTTGGGTAGTATGGACATTTTGACAATATTGATTCTTCCAATCCTTGAACATGGGATATCTTTCCATTTATTTTTATCTTCTTCAATTTTTTTCATCAATGTTTTACAGTTTTCATTGTACAGATCTTTCACTTTGTTGGTTGAATTTATTTCTAAGTATCTTATTTTAATGTTTTGTAAATTGGATCATTTTCTTAATTTCTTTTCAGATAGTTGTTAGTATATATAAAAGAAACTGATTTTTGTATGTTGATTTTTCATCCACCAGCTTTAATAAATTTGTTAATTAGTTCTAGCAGATTTTTGGTGGAGCTTTAGGGTTTTATATATATTTAAGGTAATGTTCTCTGCAAACAGAAATAGTTTTACTTTTTTGTTCTGATTTGGACATCTTTTATTTCTTTTTCTTGCCAAATTGCTCAGCTAGGACATCTAGTACTATGTTGAATAGAAATGGAAGGAGTGGGCATCCTTGTCTTGATCTTGATCTTAAAGGAAAAGCTTTCAACTTTTCACTTTTAAATAAAAAAAAAATTGATGTCAGTTGTGGGCTTGTAATATATGATCTTTATTATGTTGAAGTACCTTCCTTCTATACCTAATTTGTTGAGAGTTTTTACCATGAAAGAATGTCAAATTCTGTCAAATGCCTTTTTTGGCATCTATTGAGATGATCATATGATGTTGTTCTTCATTGTTGAGGATTTTTACAACTATGTTCATCAGTGATACTGGTCTGTAATTTTCTTTTCTTGTAGTATCCTTATCTGGCTTTGTTATCAGGGTAATGCTGGTCTCACAAAATGAGTTTGAAAGTATTCCATCTTCTTCAATTTTTTGGAAGAGTTTGGGAAGGATTAGGGTAAGTTCTTCTTTAAATGTTTGGTGGAATCCAGCAATGAAGCCTTCAGGTCCTGGGCTATTCTTTGATGACAGAGTTTGTATTACTAATTCAATCTTTTTACTCATTATTGGTCTGTTCATTTTTTTGTTTATGATTCAGTCTTAATAGGTTTTATGTTTCTAGTAATTTATCCATTTTTTTCTAGGTTATCCAATTTGTGTATAATTGTTCATAATAGTTTCATGATCCTTTGTATTTACGTAATATCAGTTGTAATGTCTTCTCTTTTATTTCTGATCTAATTTAAAAAGAATAGAATAAAATATGAATTACAGTCTCTCCCACAGCCCAGTGGAATTAAATTAGAAATCAGTACAGAAAAATCTGGGAAATCTCCAAATATTTGGAAACTAAATACACACAAATTAATTACCCATGGATCAAAGGATGAATTATAAAATATTTTGATGTAAAAAAAGAATAAAAACATAATATATCAAAATTTGTGGGATGCTGCTAAATCAGTACATAGGAAGGAAATTATAGCACTAAAATGCCTATATTAGTATATAGTAAAGGGTTAACTTTGCCCAAAGAAAGTGTTGATCCTCCCTTCCCTCTAGGCTTCTACATAGTATCCTCTAAGCCCTTGAAATGCCCTCCCTGATGAGAATAACTTTGTTTACCTAGGGAGCTTGAGTAATGTAAATAGTCTATGCTAAAAATGATTTATGGTGGCAACTTTGGGCCACATGGTGTATTAATGTGTCCATCCCCCAATAAAATACTCTGGACCAACCTCCAATAAAAACTCTGGACACAAGGCGCAGGTGAACTTCCTGGGTTGTCAGTACTTCATGCATATTGTCACACATCATTGCCGTGGGAAATAAATGCAGACTGCACAACTCTACTGGGGCCAACTGGAAGCTCCGAAACCCTCCCTCTTCCCTTTACCATCTTTAATCTGTATTTTTTTCACTATAATAAACTGTAGCTATGACTATAGTGACCTTTTTGAATTCTGTGAGTCCTTCTAATAAATCATTGAACATGAGGCTGGTTGGGGGGACTTCCTAAATTTGTGACTAGAAAACAAAAGTTCTCAAATCAATGACCTTAGATTCTACCTTAAGAAACCAGAAAAAGAAGAGAATATTAAACCTAAAGTAAGCTAAAGAAATAAAGTAATAAATATCAGCAAAGAAGTCAATAAAATAAAGAACAGAAAACCAATAGGGAAAATCAAAGAAACCAAAAGTTTGTTATTTGAGATCAATAAAATTGATACAAATCTAGCAGACTAATCAGGAAAAAAAGAGAGAAAACACAAATTACTCATATCAGGAATTAAAGAGAGGACATTGCTACAAATTCTACAGGTATTCAAAGGATGTTAAAGAAATATTATGAACAACTTTATGCCAATAAATTAAAACAAAATAGATAATCCAAAAATAGATCCACACATATTTCAACAACTGACTTTCAATAAAGCTGAGAAGGCAGTTCTTCGGAGAAAAAATAATTTTTAAGTAAGTGGTTCTGCTGGGAGGCTGAGGTGGTAGGATTGCTCAAAGTTAGGAGTTCGAGACAAGCCTGAGCAAGAGTGAGACTCCGTCTCTACTACAAATAGAAAGAAATTAGCTGGACAACTAAAAATACATAGAAAAATTAGCCAGGCATGATGGCGCATGCCTGTAGTCCCAGCTACTCGAGAGGCTGAGGCAGAAGGATTGCTTGAGCCCAGGAGTTTGCGGTTGCTGTGAGCTAGGCTGATGCCACGGCACTCTAGTCCAGACAACAGAGCAAGACTCTCAGAAAAAAAAGTAAGTGGTTCTGGAGCAATTAACTAGCCATAGGCAAAATAACAACAGTAATAATAATGAATCTCAACGCTTATCACATACCACTTTTACAAATGTACTCAAAATGGATCATACGTCTAAATGTGCTAAAACTATAAATGTTTGAGAAGAAAACATGAAAGAAAACTTTAGTAACCTTCGACTTGTTAGTGATTCTTAAACAGAACACAAAAAGTGTAAACCATAAAGGGAAAAATAACTAAATCGAATTTCATCAACATCTTAAACTTGACATTGAAAAGACTTTATTGAATGAATGAAAAGACAAGCCACAGACTGGGAAAAAATATTTACAAAGGATTTATCTAATAAAAAATTGTACCTAGAATATGAAAGAATTCTTAAATTCAACATCAGGAAGGCAAGCAACCTGATGAAAAAATGCACAAAAAATCGGAATAGACACTTTACCTGAAAAGATATAAGGGTGTCAAATACGCACATGAAAATGTGTCCCACATCAGTAGTCATTCGGGACATGTGGATTAAAACCACAATGAGCCGCTCTACAAAACAACTCTTGTAGGTAAATTAAAAAGACTGATCACCCTATTTTTTTGTTTTGATGAGAATGTAGAGCAACTAAAACTCTTATACACTACTTACGGAAATGTGAAACGGTATAAACAATTTATAAAACAGTTTCACAGTTTTCTTTTAGACTTTCAATACATGCCCACACATGACCCAACCATTCTGCTCTTAGTCATGTGAACAAAAGAAATGAAGGCACAGGTCCACACAAAGACATAAATATTCGTGGCAAATTTATTTGCAATAGTCAAAAATTGGAAACAACCCAATTGTCTATTAATGAGTGGATGGATGAAGAACTCATGGTATAGCCACATGATGGGAAATTATGCAGCCACAAAAAACAATGACCTATTTATATTTGTAATAACATGGATAAATTGTCAAAATAATTACGATGAATGAAAATAGAGAGACAAAAAAGAGTACCTACTTTATAATTCCATTATGTAAAATTCTAGCAAATGCAAAGAAGTCCATAGTAAGAGAAAGAAGTGTATTAGTGTTTGTCAGGGGACAGTGTGGAGAGACGGATGGGATTACAAAGAACCACAAGGAGACTTTTGGAAGTGATGTGTAAGTTCATTAACTTCATTTTGCTGATGGTTTCCCAGGTGTGTACATATGTCAAAACTTATCAAATTATACATTTAAATACGTTTATTGTTTATCAAACACACTTTCATCAAACTGTCAAAGAAAGAATTATTTTTAATTCGGTGTCTGAACAATAAAAAACCTCAGGGAATGCTTGAGCAGGAGAGCACCATAATTAATATCACATTTTAATTAATTAACTACAATTAATCACCATCAATCATTGAGAAATATGTTTTGTGCTGAAGATTTTCCAGAGAGACCAGTAAGATTGTTTACAATGCACGTGGCAGGGCAAAGCTTCATAGAGTCCCTCTTAAACACGCTTGTGCTTTTGCCAAATTTCCATTCTGGATGCCAGCTGCCTTTTGCCTCCTCTTTCTTTCCATAGCCACACCCAGTCTCATTATAGTCCCAGACAATTCAGCTCTTGAAACTTATATCCAGTAAAGCAAAAACGTAACAGCAGCTCGGCCCCATTTGGAAGGCAGTTGCATCACCACCTCTTTTTATACAAGCTTCATCTTTACTGGTGTTGCCCTCTCACCTAACACCCTTCACGGAAAGTGACTCATCAAAGCGTACAAAACAAGTCTCTACCCAGGGAGAATTCTGCTACTTAGAAAATAAGGTTTTCTCCTTCTTGTTATACACAAAAAAAATCTGGTAAAATCACAGGAATTGGTTTGGGAGAGGAGGATAATAAGTGTCATTGAGTGTTCTGAGCTTGAAGTTACAGTGGTCCAACTCAGTGGGAACAAGTATAGGCGAAAGACTGGATTTTTAATGAGACGTCAGAACCAGTAACACTGACTTGAGGATCACCTACATAGAGATAATAGTTGAAATGTTGGGAGTGGGTGAGATCTCCAAAGCATTAATAACATGTGAAGAAAAAAGAACAAAGGTCCAAAAATAAGAATTGCTGAATATCTCCATGTTTAGGCAAAAGGAGGAAGAAAAGCTTGGAAAATGAAGAAGGTCGTTCTAGAGACAACATGAAAATCTTTCCAAGATATGTTATTCAATAAAAAAGCAATTCACCAATATGTACAAAGCAATATGATTTATATAAAAACACATTCACAAACACATATAAAAGCGGTTATATGTATACATATTGTGCATATATATGTGTGTACGCAATGCACACATATACATATATATTTTTTCATTCATTCAACCAAGAGTAATTGGATGCCTGCTATACATTACCAGGTAACTTGTTTTAGTAGGGAATACAAATATATAGAAAGAAAAGTGGCTGGCAAACTGCATGCCAGATTGATAATCGTGGTTATTTATGGAAAGACAGCAGGAGAGGGACATGTCAGGAGAGTCTTTGCTTGATCTGCAGCGTTTATATTTCTTAGGTGCTTGTAGTTTTTGTATGTGTACGGAGAACCACCAGTTATGATCCCAAGTGGTGCTCCACTTATTTGAGCAGATAACTCGGAAAATTAAGGTCATTTGGCTCGAACTCCATCTCCTTTTTTTCAGTCCATAGTAAATATTGAGCACAGCATCAAAAACAGTTACCAGACTGGTTCAGGCTGACAGAAAATCGTGGTGTCCAGTGCGGGATGATAAGAAGAAGGAAAGCAGAAGCCCTGGCGTGAGGGGATGACCCAAGAGAGGGAGAGAGGATACGTGGACTGGAAATGCTGAAGAAAGAGATGTTGACAAGGCGCTGTCTCGTGAGAGAAAGGCGTTCGGGGCTGGGCCCCAGTGGCGTAAGAGCTAAGACCCCAAAGGCTCACTCAGCAGATAGACTGTCCTCATAAATCAAGGCCAGAGGAAGGGGATAGAGAGAAGAACGTGAATCAGTTCCTGAATCATCTTTGGATGTGAAAATGGGTCAGCAGGAGATGCTAAATCCTGGATTGCAAGAGGACTGTCGGCATCAAAGGCAAAGACTTCAAAGAGTGACGGGCAGAGGAAGGGCAGTAGTGGTGGCCAAAGCCCGGCCAGCGCTCTCACCACCGACGGGCCCCGCCTGTGCTGCTGGTTTCGGAGAGCTCCCGTTGGAAGAGGAAATAGGAGGTGCAGTATCGAAAGAGGAGAACCCTGTTTTACATGGGCAGGGATGTGCGTCTAGAAAAAAGTTGAGGAAAAAAGAGAACCGTGTGCGTAGCAGCACAGACAGTAACTGCAGCACGTGATCGGCCACGGGGACGAACCTGGCTACTGCCAGCAGGATGGCTGATGGGGATCGAGGCGTGAGGGGCTGGTGCGCCGGCCCTGGGTGTGGCCCACGGGGAAAATGGAAACATCTGGGCAGGCAGCAGAAATGATCAGCCACTCAGAGGAAAGTCAGAACGAGAACCATCCGGATGTCTGGTTGTCAATCCCAGAGCAAGGTTCCTCAAAGAAGGAAAAACGATTTCAAAACGCCAGAGGCCAGTGTAGACGGTGCACGCAGACACACACACACACACACACACACACACACACACGCACTTTCTCTCAAGCACACTCCCTAAGATTCCAGATGTAAAGCTTGTGATGAGTCATAGCATCGCAGCAATGACCTGACCTGTCAGGTATGTTTATTCGTGACTACGTTACTAAGAGCAGCGAGGATGTGAGAAAGTTTCATCTTGTATCTCCGTTTAGAATCTTGCAGTGCTCTGTTAAAAGTTACATGCTAGATTATCACTGAATCGTCTCTGACTAAAGGAAGCTGAGATAGAAGAAAGGTGGAAAAATTTCAGGACAATAAAGAGTTACCAAAGGAGGTGTCTGATGAAAAACAATAAACTTCATATGCAAATTGAAAACAAATGACAAAGAAAAGTCTCAAATTAGTTTTAAAAACAGTAGACTAAAAGCAATGTAAGGAATGGATAAATTTCTTTTTTAAAAAAAAAACAGATAACATAGTAGGAGTACTTGCTGTGCCCAGGTGCAATCTAGTTGTTTTTATACATTTTCACCCTGAAAGTGAAATTCCATAATCCTGAGAGGTAGTTGCTGTTTGTCCCACTTAACAAATGAGGGCACTGAAGCTTGGAGACACTGAATTACTTGCCCATGGTCACACCATACAGGCAGCGTCTGGGTTCAATCTGATGCTGACTGCCTACGAGGCTCGTGTGTTTAATCTACCAGCCGTGTCACTCCCCGGCACGGAGCGAGAGCGGCGGGGCTTTGCGGCGCTACTGTGCAGAGGTCCTGCGGTGTCCGAAATAGCTGCTCGTGCTCATTGTTCCTCAGGCGTTGCTCTCAGTGTTGTATGTGTTTAATGAATTTATCCTGGCAAAGACCTTATGCTGCAGGTGCTTATATTATCACCCCCGCTCCACGGATAAGAAAGCTGAGGCATGGATGAGTTAGAGAATTCTGCCCACGGTCCCCAAATCAGGAAGTACTTGAGCCAAGGCGTCTGACTCCAAGGCTCTCGATGGCGGTGTTGTGCCGTACCAGGGCATATGCTTGCTTTTGCTTCCCCGATGGTTAGAGAAACAAGGAAAAGCTAAGATCAGAGGCAAGAGAGTGAGAGTATTTTTTTTTAAATTTTCCTCTTCACAAGACTGTTGAACAGACGAAAGAACAACAAAACTGGGTTTTCTTTTGGCAAATACATTCGCAGTCTTAAGAATTACACTTACTTGAAAGGCAAGGGGACTGTCACAGAAATTGAGAATTTCAAGATTCCCAAATGAGTCTGGAACTAAGGGTCTCTAAGGTAAGCAAAATAGTGCTCAAAGATATTTGGGAAGAAATCAGGAAATATGGGAAATGTGAGGAAGAGAGAAAAAAATCCCAGGTAAGTGGAATCAAAGTGCAAAATAATAATCATAATATAATAATAAAAGCAAGCATTGGGTGTTTACTATGTGTCGGGTACTGTAGATAGAGAGGCTCCTCCTCCTCCGTCAGGATAATCAGAGATGCGCTCAGAACCTCCCCAGAACATGGAGTCAGCACCCAGAGCGTGGAAGGTTGGATTCAATGACCAATACGACCTCTTTGAAAGCAATTAATTTTAAAAGGTTATTATGTAACTGGGCCTATTCTTTGAACTCTGGGATTCTATGATTCTAGAAATAAAACAAGATTCATAGTAATATAGTCAGTGAAACAAATTGCCTGAATAACTGATCATAACAGAACCCAACCAGCAAACATACACATACACACACACAAAGCAAGAGAAAGGGGGAGAGTGAAAGAGAGAGACAGAGAGAGAGAGAAACACACATGAGTAGAGAGAGAAGATATCCATGGTGTCATTATGTAGAATCTAGATGTCATTATGTAAAATCTAGGAGTTAGGAAAAGCAGATTACCAGAATTACACTAAGGAGAGAAAAAAAATTCTAGAAACATTGTTTAAGGAACACCAGCTGGTTTAATAAAGTATAACATGCAATTAGAAGTCAGTAAAAGATATATTCAGGACCCAAATAGCATCCAGGGAGACGCACTTGGATAAGAGTCTTCCTCTACGTTTTGTTAAGTATGGGTCTCCCAAAGATGCCTTTACTGCATTCGATCACAGTGATAGCACAATGGGATAGTATTCAAAGTATGTCTGCGAGGTCTTATTTATTAAAATATTTATTTATATTTGAAGTATATTGACATGTAATATCTCTATACCCATAAATCATACGTATTACATGTACTATCACCCGATGCTTGATGGAAGCAAATATGGAGAACAATCAGAGCAACCTAGCAGTTCCTGCACAGCTTGGGTGTCGTCTTTGGAGGAGTACTGCTCCATTTTTTTCTATGGATTTTGAAAGAGAGGTGGGGCTCCCTCTTCCTCTTCCCTAAGCCATATCTCAGGTCCCCAGTGAAATACCTGAGGCAAGCTCTGTAGGAGAAGGTTGTGTCACTATGTGGAAAACACACACACACACACACACACACACACACACACACCCTGAGAGAGAGAGAGGGAGTTGATTCCTGCATGTTTCATAAAAGCCCTAGGTGTGGCCATTACCTCTAGGCTTAATAAAGCTATAATTAGGAAAGAAAAAAACATTCAGAGGAAGCCCCTCTTTTGGTATTTTCACTAATAGCAGGGGCTTAGCTGAAAGCTATTAATATAATCCCTAAATCAGGAGAACTTCCGTATTTCCTTCTAACAATGTCCCACGTCCGAGGAAAGCAGAGGATTAGAAGACGAGGATTAAGGAAAGAGGCTGGTGCAGGACAGACTCTGGTCTAGACTCTTCCAGAAAATTGAATGTAATGAAAACCCAGGCAGGAGAGAAATAAAAGACACTTGTATTGTGCATATGTTATTATTAATATTTGAGAATGTTAGAATCTGTTATAGAGATAAGAAAGTAAACAAGGAGAGTAGAGAAACTAAGTGCAGAAGCAAGTAGCTTGTGAGGCATGGGCAGAATTCATAAGATGTGCTGAGCATAGATAAATAAGTTAGTAACCTCTGGGACACATACAACCAGATAAAATGCAGGCTGAATCTGAATGTGCCAAATATAGATAGAAAGGGAGGAAGAAAGCAAAAAAAAAGGGAAAGAAAGGAAGCAGTTGGTGACATCCTCTTAGCTTTCTCCTTAGTCCACAGAAGTGTCCCTTCCAACCTCACAGTCATATTGAACAATGGGATGTCACCCTCCTAGGAAAGGGGACAGAATGTGGTGGGATAAACTTACTAGATAAGAATCTATTAATAGTTTGCCTATCCCTTCTCCTAACTAAGCCTCAATATGCCCACATAATTATATCACTACTTATAAAATTCTCTACTGATTAGTTTTATACCTCTAAGCAAGATTCACACATCTTTATTCTTTGATCCTTTAAAAATCCATGGTATCTCTTAACTCTTTAGTTCATAATATGATGATATTGTTATCTTAAACTCTCTCTTTGTTTCTTTTCTTTCCTTCCATATAAATATGTCACCTGTAATTTTACTTTTCCATTGTCAAGGTTAACAAGATTTACACTCTATTATGTGGCATAATCAAGTATTTTTATGCCTCATCCATAAGTTGATTCCAAAAGTTTAAAAAGTAAAATGGTTATTCTTATTCATAAATAATTCTTTATTATTCATAAGTAATTGGTTACTGCACAGTCATAAGATATAATATAATTACAGTTACTCTCTCGTATAACTTTTATCAATTTTTCCTGGAGTCAAAATTCTGTTTTGCTTAAAGTAGTTGACTTGATCATATCCTCAATTTATTTTTTGTGCTCTCCACCCAAGAAAAATATTCTATTATGGCAGAAACTGCAAGTCATCTCCCAATATCTACTCTCCACTTCTGCTCCAATAAACCAAAAGTAGATGAACACATGGAATAAAAAAAAATTTTTTTCAGATTTGCTTATAGCCAGGTGTAGTCAATGACTTAGTTCTGGTCATGGGGTATAAGGCCCAGTGTTTCGTGCAACTTTCACTAAGAGTCCTTTTTAGGAGTCTTCCTGTCCATTCTTTCACCTTCCTCTATTCCGCTTCTTGGCACCTGAGTTGGATGCCTTGCACTCAATATTGGGCTATTTGTATTCTAGGGAAAACAAAGCAGAAAATTGTTCTGGGTCCTAGATCATGATGCAGCTGCTACAACTGCCCTGAACTATTTACATTCCAGCTTCAAGGTGAAAGAGAAATAAATCTCCACCTTGCCAAATCCGCCCTGAGCCTTCTTACCAGTTCAAGACTGCTTTACTCTGGGTTTCTTTTACACAAACAGAACAAAACAAAACAAAACCTTTATAATTTTCGGTCGTTTGAACCTTGATTGTTTAACATCTCTCACCACAGAAAAATGCATAACCTAACTGATATAAACTCAAAAAGAATATCCTTGTTTTGGATACCTGCTTGCCTCATTTACTACATAAACCAATACACGAAGGATGCTCAGAATTGATCTCAGGGCACCGACGCAGGAAATAAAGCGGGACCCAAGGATGTCTTGAGTGGGTCTAGTGACATTTATTCCTAATCAAATGTATTTTAGAGCTGAACATCACTGTAAAACAACGGCTTCATTTAGCTGGCTAGAGTGTACTCCAGGAGGCAAAATCATAGGGAGAAGGAAGAGAAAAGGAAGAAGAAAATGAGACTCTTAATGTGAAATTCTCCATGTAGCCAATATTTTATCCCAAAGATCCTAAGGTCACAGAAAAGGTCAAAGCAGAGCTGCATCTGGACAATCAATCCACCTCTTCAACCCCAGTGCTCTTTCGATCCTATAATTTCTGGACCTAACTTTTCAATGAATTTATATTCACTTTTCCGTATCCAAGATTACCCCTTAGCTACCCATGATATTACCCTAGTTCTTTTCATTTTGTTCTTTTCAAGACTCTGTCTCTTCCTTCCTGCCAGCTTGTTATCAAAACCCCCAGAGCTCTTGAGTAAACCAGAAATGTGTCCTCTGTGTACCTTTGTCATATTCGTACACTGACACAGTGGGAGGGGGTGAGCAGAAAATCGCTTAGCCACAGGGATGGTGCACGGGAAGGAGATGACAGCAGTCTTGTGGATAAATTGCTCTCACACAGATGCTCAGATGACTCTGTAATAAAAAGGAAATCTGAATGCTTGGCCAAGGGGAAATAAATCCCCTGAGGTCAATCCTTTGTTGGTCTCTTTGATCTTCTCCAGTAATGGGTCAATCAGACCACCTGCCCCGAAGCTCAGATGCTGTCCACATGATTTGCTTGCTGTCTCTGCGTCCTAGCTAGAGTCTGGGATTTAGGTTACCCTTGCATTCAAGAGGCCTGGATTAGAAGGAGAGAGAATGATAATACTTAGCACCTATACTACTTACATACCACGTCTGTGTATTTTTACATATATTATCTAATTTAGTTTTCACAACAAACCTGAGAGACAGCTAGGTGGTTCTTTTTAAAAATAATTTATCATTTTTAAAATAAAATGTATTATATGTTCTGCGGGGAAAAACGGAGGAAGGGAGAGCGGGGACACGGGTAGGGAGGACAAAGGGAGAAGGGAAGAAGCGAGCGGGCCCACGAGTAGGTCAGCTGCTCCTCCCCATGGAGCCAGGGCTCTAAGATAGGGGTCGCCACAGAGGATAAGAAAATCGATAGGAAATAGAGAGAATAAAAGAATACACAGAGACTAAGGCATAGTTTATGGTTTTATATAAAAAGATCAGAATAATCACAGCGGGGGACT
>CAUYRT010061919.1:0-35579 GCA_963574885.1 Lepilemur ruficaudatus | reverse complement strand
TATCCAAAAGAACACAAGACATTCTATGATAAAGACATCTGCACCCGAATGTTTATGGCAGCACAATTCACTATTGCTAGGTCATGGAAACAACCCAAGTGCCCATCAATTCATGAGTGGATTGTTAAAATATATTTTTTTAATATTTGATCAAATTCAGTGAAGCTATCTGTTTTGGGCTTTCCTTTCATGGCAAACTTTTGTTACTAATTCAGTATTCGTTATTGGTCTGTTAACATTTTCTCTTTTTCATAATTCACCTTTTCTAGGTTGTATGCATCAAGGACTTCATCCATTTCTTCTAGATTTTCCAATGTGTTGGTGTATGATTGTTCATGATAATATCTTATGATCTTTTACATTTCTGTTATGTCAGTTATAATGTTTCCTTTTTTCATTTCTGATTTAACTGAGTTTTCTTTTATTGTCAGGCTGGCTAAAGCTTTGTTGATTTTGTTTATCTTTTCAAGGAACCAGCTCTTAGGTTTGTTGATCTTTTCTATTTTTCTAATCTCTACTTCATGATTACTACTCTGATCTGTATTATTTCTTTCCTTCTACTGACATTGGGCTTAGTTATTTCTTGTTTGCCTAGTTCCTTGATGTGCAACATTAGGTTATTTATTTGAGATTCTTCTTCTTTTTTGATGTACACTGTTATTGCTACAAAACTTCCCTCTTAGAAGTGCTTTTCCTGTACCTCATTGGTTTGATATGTTTCCATTTTCATTTGTCTCCATAAATTTATGAAGTTTTTTTTTAAAATTTTTTCATTGATTCATTGATTGTTTAGGGGCATGTTGTTTAATTTAAAAGTATTTGTGCATTTTCTGAAGTTCCTCCTATTGATCTCTATTTTAAACCATTTTGGTTATAAAAGATATTTGTAATAATATCAATATTCTTAAATTTGTTTAGATTTGTCTTGTGGTCTAACATATGATCTATCCTAGAGAATGTGTGATGATGAAAATAATGTGTATTCTGCAGGTGATGTGTGGAATGTTCTGTGTATATGTCTGCTAGGTCCATTTGTTCTAGAGTGTATTTTAAGTTCGGTGATTTTTTGTTGACATTTTGTCTGCAGAATATGTTCATTGCTGTAAGTGAGGTGATAAAGCCCCCACTATCATGGTATTGTAGTCTGTCTCTCCTATTAGATCTATTAATATTTGCTTTATATTTAGTTGCTCCAATGTTGGATGCATATCTATTTGCAATTGTTATAACCTCTTGTTGAAGTAACCTCTTTATCATTATGCAATGACCTTTTCCCCCCCTCTTTTTATAATTTTTGACTTAGAGTTTATCTATCTGAAAGAAATGTAGCTACTCCTGCTTATTTTTGCTTTCCATTTGAACAGAATATTTTTATTCATCCCTTCAATTTTAGTCTATATGTGTTATTACCATTGAAGTGAGTCTCCTATAGGCAGCAGATCATTGGGTCTTGATTTTTGTTTGTAACAAATTACTCTGTCTTTTGATAAGAAAGCTTAATCCACTTGCGATCAAGGTAATTGTTGATATTTAAAGACTTACTATTGCCATTTTGTTAACGATTTCCTAGTGTTTTTTGTTTATATTTATTGGAAAATCTTTTGTTTCTTCCTCTCTTGCTTTCTTTCTGTGTGGCTAAGTGAGTTTTTCTGTTGATATGTTTGATTTCTTGATTTTTATATTTGAATATCTGCTATTAGTTTTTGTTTTGTGGTTACCATGAGGCTTACAGAAAAATATTGTAATTATAACAGATTATTTTAAGCTGATGACAACTTAACTTTGGTTACACACACAGAAAAACACCACACTTTTACTCTATCCATCATTTTGAATTTTTAATGTTATAGTTCACATTTTTTATATTGCATCTCTTAGAATTTATTGTAGTTATTTTTAATAGTTTTTTAACCTTCATACTAAAGATTTAAGTGATTTACACACAACCATTACAGTATTAGAGTATTCTGCATTTGACTGCATACTTACTTTTACCAGTAAATTTTGTTCTTTCTGATGTTTTGTGATACTCATCAGCATTCTCTTTTTTCACCTTGAAGAGCTCCTAGTAGCATTTCTTCTAAGACAAATCTGATGGTGATCAGACTTGGTGATCCAGCTAAGTCTGGTGATCAGGTGGTGGTCATCTTTTGTTTGCCTGGGAAATTCTTTATCCTTCATTCATCTCTTGAGGACAGAGTTACTTGGCACACTATTCCTGGTTGGCAGTATTTTTCTTCACAACTATGAAATATATCATCCTACTTTCTCCTGTTCTGTAAGTTTTCTGCTGAGAATGTCTGCTACTAGGTGTATTGGAACTCCCTTATGTGTTATTTGTGAGTTTTCTCCTGCTGTTTTTATG
The DNA here is from genome assembly GCA_963574885.1 of Lepilemur ruficaudatus. Lineage (NCBI taxonomy): Eukaryota > Metazoa > Chordata > Mammalia > Primates > Lepilemuridae > Lepilemur > Lepilemur ruficaudatus. The sequence continues at coordinate 33,214 of CAUYRT010061919.1, read as the reverse complement.
ATCTTCTCTTTGATTTGATCTTTGACAGTTTGCTTATAATTGTTTTATTTGAATTGAATATGATTGGAGACCTTTAACATTCCCATACCTGAATATTTACAACTTTCTCTAAGTTTGAAAGGTTTTCTGCTACTATTATATTAAATAAACTTTCTACCCCTAAACCTTTCAATTCTCCTTTAAATACTATGACTTAAAAATTTTCTATTTTGCTGCTGCCTCCTATGTCCTATAAATTTTCTTCATTCTTTTTATTCTTTTTTTCTCTTCTAATTATATATTATTGGATAACCTGTTTGCAACTTCACAGATTCTTTTTTCTGCTTGATCAAGTCTGGTGTTGATGCTCTCTGTTGTGATGTTTATTTCTTCCATTATATTTTTCAGCTCCAGGATTTGTTTGATTTTTTTTTTTTTTTTGTTTGTTTGTTTGGTTTGTTTCAATCTCTCTCTTAAATTTTTTGTTCTGTTCACTTATTTTTTTGCTTCTTTTGCTGACTTATTTCTCTGTATTTTCTTGAAGTTCTTGGAACTTCTTCAAAACAATTTAGATTCTTTGCCAGGAATGTTGTGTATTTCTATAACATTTCCATTTCTTTATTGTCAGTCACTGGTACCTTAATTTGTCTGTTTAGTGCTGCCATCTTTCTCTGATTGTCCTTGATTGTTGTGCTTTTGCATCAAAGTTTGCATTGAAAAAAGTAGGTACTTATTCCAGTCTTTATATACTGCCTTTGCCTGGAAAATCTCTGTGGCAGGCATGGTGTCAATGCACACCTAAATCCTGGGGCAATTGTGCAACATTGCCAGAAGCCCAGGGCAGCTACAACTGGCGTGGCACTGCCAAAAGCCTGGGGCCTACTATGGTATGTGAGGTTCTGGGAGCTACCAGAAACCCACAGCCACTGAGGATTGCCTGCTCCTGAGAATTGAATAGAGCCTGGGGCCACTGAAATTGGTACAGTGGTTATGTGGGCCAGAGATCAAGTTTGCTACACAAGCCTGAAGCCTGGGGCTATGTGGTCCCACCTGGGTCTCTGGTTTCAGTGTGTGGATACTTTCCTGGCATGTGGGATTGTGGGGATCTGCCTCGTGACAGGTTTTACTGTGGAGATCCCAGTGTTGGTTTTCAGGAAAGGTCCTGTGCTCCCTTCTCTCCCATTCCCCCAAGTGGATGGTGTCTCTCTCCATGCTGTGCTTTGTGGGGTGAGTAGGGAGTGATGCAGGTAATGTAAAACTGTACTTCCTACCCTTTCAATGTATCTTTCTTTATTATTGTGCTATAACCATGGACCATAATCACTCACCTACTGAGAAGATGTTAGCTCTTGTGAAGGTATTGTCTGTTCAATTTGATGTTTCTGTGGGTGGATGATGGCCAGAGAGTACTACTGCACCATCTTCCTCCTATAAGACATTTTTTTTACTGCTTACTATGAGTCTGTTGTGCTGGATGTTATGAGCTACAAGAAAATTGCAAAGACAGATACCTAGAAGCAATAGGCTTGTATTTCACTTGAGAAAATTTTTGACATATTAGAAATAGATAGTGGTAAACATATTTTATAGATGATAGTGTATTATCAATAATTGTGACAGAGAAGATAAGCAAATAAGAGTTAGACATGCCAGAGCACAAAGAATATTAGCTACTCCTGAGAGGAACAAAAAGATAGATCCATGGTGAAGAATCTAGAGACAGTTTTCTATGGTGAAATTGTTATGAGCAACATCTCTGATGTAGAAATGAGCATGGAGCAGAGAAATAATATATGAATAACCAAAGGACAAGGTTAATCTGGGGGACATAGGAAACAAATTTAGTATTATGTAAGGTCATGGATGCTGGCACAGAGATGAACATGATCTAGAAAGTGGTAGGAAATGAAAATGCAATTTATGATAAGGTAGCAGCAGGAATGTAGAGGGTTCTGAAGGATAGGGATGGAGGATAGTTAGAAAATAAAAGTAGATTGGAGGGAAAAAAATCCTAACAAGAGGCAATAGCAATTATCCAGGCATGAAGTGATTAACTTTGTGAGATGTTCTGGCCTGTTTTTCAAACCATATAATAAACTATCCTTGCTGAACAACTATTTTGGAGTATAGTGATGGTAATTATAATAATAATTATGTGCTTTCATTCTTCTCCTTTTTAGATCATATTAAAAAATTCAAGCTAGTTTTGGCAGTGCTGCAGTGAACCAGTTTATGGAATTTTTGTCCTTCTGTCTTTACTTTCATGGTTTATTGACCACTTACTTTGCAGTCTTTTGTTTCTTTTATTTATTGATTCACACATACATAAGCAAAATAAATATTTATCTAAAGTAGAGCCAAATATCATGGGGATATCCAGTGTAATTTTACATCATACTTAAACAATCTTCTTTACAAGCACTTTTCCACAACCACACCTAATGACTGAATCTCAGCATGTTCACCTTTAGTCTTCATGACTCACGGAGAAATAGACAAGGTTAATAATACCATGTAGATAACTTATAAAAATGATAAGGGTAAAAGATCACTGGGGATCATCAATTTCTGTCCAAAGTGTAGTAACGAACTAAGGTAAAGATTAGAAAGATGAGTGTGGTGTTGCCCTTAGGACATACTGAAGAGAGGGAGATTAGCAGCGGAGAGAGAAATCAGAAGGCAGTACAGTAGCGTTAAGTGTGAACTGATTTCAGTGGGAATAAGAAGAGTGAAGTGTAGGTAATGAGAGGAGAACAAAAACTGATGATTTATCAGATGTAAAGAATGGAGCAAAAGATGTCAAAGATGACTGATATACACAGTTTACAGGATTAAAATATTCAGGAAGAGAGTTGGTATTTAGTTGAAAATTGCGAGTCTATTTTTTAAGCACATTGGTTTTTTATTATACTAGCAGGGATATAGGCATATGTATAAATATTTTAAAGGTATTTCTAATACTTTTATTGTGTGATAATCTAGCTCCTATAAAGAAGACTAACATTCTAAAGGCTGAATAACCTTCATTTTTTAAAAAATATAGACGTCAGAAGTTAGTTAATTTTTTTCAGAAAAATATTTGGCTGAAAATAGTGAAACTTTTCTTCTTTTAGATATCTGCACAGAAACCTAGATAGGTATTTCAGGTCACTTCTTCCTTGTAATCTGAAATCCAGAATTAAGTTTGGTACATCAGTCAATATGCTATCAACTCTGACACAGTGAAATTGATTAGTAAAGGGCAACGCCTGAGAATTAGAATTAAAATTTCCCCTTTCTTATTATTATGGGGAACATATATCAAGAGTCCAGATGAGATACAATAGGTATTCTATGACAAGGAACTTGACAATATGGCATGCTTGTTTCCTCTAAAATTAAACCAATTAGTGGACCTAATTGGCAGAAGTTGCAAATGGCTTTTTTCTAACATTGACACCGTGACCTTATTCACCAGGGATAATTGCAATCCCTGGAATTTGTTTGTAAACGCATCTTATTAACTAGATCAAGTTGTTCACGTACATTTTTGTATTCAGCTAAAAAGGCACTCATTGTGTGAAGTCATTTTGGAAGTTCTGTTGTAGTCAACTATTTTCTCTGTACTCTCGCCTATGCAATGAAATTTTTTTTAAACGTGTCTTAAGTATTTGTCTGAAAATTATCAGCATGCATGGTACAGGTAAAGTTACAAAAGTAATATTGTATTAATAATATGACAATACATGATTTTTAATTAGCAGCACTAAGAATGGTCCCCATGAAGTAGACCTGACAATTTTAAGCCCCAAGCCACAGAGAACGGCAGCCAAAAAAACCAAACCCTCAGTCACAGTAGAGCAGAAACAACCCGGGAAAATGTTACCTTAGCATTGACTTATGGGAGTAATTGTAAGTGGGTTTTTTTTGCTTAAATTGGATAGGACTTTCAGAAAAAGTTTTCTTCTTTAAGTAATTTTCTTAATCAAAATGTATTTTACTTTAAATATCATTTTAATAAGAAACTTGACAACCTGACTAAATATCAAATAATTATATTTAAGTTATTAATAGATATATATTAACTGCCATTAGTAAAGTAAATCTTATTTGCAAGGATGATTTCAAAGATTTCCGTTCTCATGCTCTTTCATTTTTCATTATTTAAAATTGGGAGTAAAACCTGATTCTGGCTTAGTCACTCCTTCTTCCACATAATTAACAGGTATTTACCAAGTAGTTATTATAAAGTAGCACTGCGCTAGAGACTTTGTAATGCCAAAATTTCAAGGAGCAAATTGCTTTTCGCAGTGTTCTTGCATTGCATGAAAAATGGAGTTGTTAGGTCAAAACTCTTAAGCTGCCAGCACCTTTCTCCCTGTGTTGAATTTAGTTTCTCAAGACCTCCAATGTTGGAACTACCTTTTAACACACAGGTCCAATGGGAACTATGAATCTTTTCAAATTCAGTGGTGGTAAATGTGTTTCTAGAAGAACACAGTTTTTGCCTGGGAACAATGGAATTGGGCTAGATATCAAGTGGCCTTCCAGGAGTGTGGTTTTGCACATAGAAAATTCTTCCTAAGAACACAAAGCTTAGGTTAAGCTTTGTTAGTCCTACTTTCTCTACTTTCAGAATTGAGAGCTGAAGGCAATAGAATAAAGTATTTCCTCTGAAATAGAATATTTGCACCATGTAATTTTAAAATACTGATTTTTATAATCAAGTTGTGAATATTCAACTCTGTAATCCAATTCTTTTTCTATTACAACGAATTTGGAATGTTGAGCTTGCTTGTTCTAGGTTACCGCAAGTCAAAGTACCAGAATAATTATTAGAAGAACACAGCAATATCAACAGAATCATCCCATCATGTTCATAAAAAGGAAACGGCTAATCTGCTACTAAATTGTATACCACATAACAATATTAAGAACCAAAATGGATTTAAGAATTTCCACTTTATTTAAAAACATGTCTACTGCTATGCACCCAGAGTTAGTCCATACTTTGGCCAGGTATTAGTCCAAGAGCTCTTAATTTGTTACCTCATTTGATCCTCACAACAACCCTATAAATTTGATATCACCATATTTTATAAGAAATGAAACTAAGGCAATGGAGATTTAAGTGACTTGCCTGGGTCACAAAGACAGAAGGTGATTGAAGCAAGATTTACGCAAAGCCTGCAAGATATATAGACTTAGTCCTCTGTCAAGAGCAGTTTGCCATTGGTAGATAAAGCTACCCTTCGCAAAAAGAAACCAGAGCTTTTATGCCATCTGTGCATTCTGCCATCCACTAAATAGCAGAGGATGCATAGATCTTGGAAGAGACTCGTTAATCAAACAGATGTGGTTTCAATAATTATGAAATCTCTTCATTAAGCACTGGCAGTAAGTCATTACAATATCTTCTCTAGCCTTTTGGCTATGATCAAGTGTGGAGTATCCTCATTAGGATAATGGGGTTCAATAAAACAGTGTTCCATCATTCTCCGTAAGGGAGCAGAGTGGAACTTTTTGTTAACTATAATCATTTAGTCATTCATTTTATCTTTTTAAAATCTTGTTAATTCATTACAGTACAAGGTTAATTCTTTATGCACTTAGGCCTTGATTTTGACAAAATACATTGGTCATGAAGTTAACTTTGTAAAATAAATTGAGAACAGTTTAAATTAATGTTGGGAACATAATGAATTGCAGAAATAAGAAAAGTATTTTGTTTTCATTTGCTAGCCCAGAGATCTATTAATGAAAGCATGATTTATGTATTTTGAGTTAAATTGTTGAAGACATTTTTGACATATATTTTAATATTATTTTTTCAGTGATTTTATCAAAATGAGATCAGAAGAAAATGATAAATATCTGAGTTATACATATATTCAATGATTATGTAAATTGTGACTAAGTTCACTCCTTAGTATCATGTAATTGCCTCTATAGTAATATATAAAAGTTACAGCAATAATAGATCCATCAAAAAATTGGAAAATATAGAAATGCAGCTTCTTGAGTTTTTTAATGTAATCTTAACAAGTAAATATTAATATCAAAATGACTAATATTTTTGTGTATTTCCTCTCAGTACCTTTCCCCCATGAAAATGTTTGCTTTATAAAATTTTACCTACTTGTAATTACAGTTAACTTACAACCTGCTATTCTGATTATTTCTGCTTAACATTAGGTCAAAAGCACTTTCTAATCATATTCTTTAGAACAATAATTTTAATGGCTCTAATATTCTAGTAATAAAATAAATTATGTAATTTAGTTATATGCTTATAATTGCATATTTGAATTATTTCAAATATTTCTGCTATTATAAGTAACTTGGCAATGAAAATACTTTTTCGTATGATCTTTTCTTCATATTTAGTAGTATTTCTATAAAAAATAACCCATAGAAGTGGATTTATTGAATCAAAGAGTATAAGTATGTATAAAGCTCTTAATATAGAGTCCTTGAATACTTAGGGCACATGTTTGATTCATCTATGTAACCCTGAAAGCTGGCAAAACATCAAGTATGTTCATTACTTATATTTTGAATGTGTTAAAACTTCTGAGAAAGCATATAAACATAATTATTTTATCTGCTAATTTTATTTTATCACTTGATAATTCTTTGTACTTGAATAGATTTGGATAATTTTTAATGAACTTTCACACACATTACCTGATTTGATACCTGCAACATACTTACAAAAGGCACAAGGCAGGCATTTTGATTATCGCTTTTCAGAGGAAAAAAACAAGCCTCAGGGAGATAAAGGATATGGGCTGGAATTTAGTCTCGCTTGGACCAGCAACAATTCCATTACATCCTATCTTTTTGAATATGTGCTCTACTACAGAAAGAATTTGAAATAAGTTGTCTTTTTTTCTTTTCCTTTTCCATGAATAATTGCTTTTATTCTTTCTGGGAAAAAACATACTTCTTAGAAATATTTTTATCTGTTTTATAATGCAAAGTGCAAAATGATCCTTGATGGAAAAAAAAACATATTTTAAAGATTTTTTTTATATTTTAAGTCAGAAATGAAGGGCAAATTTCAAAATAATTCACTGAATTCGGTGTATTTGTTACTTAAATATTATATTAGTTGAGAAAACTTTTCATTTACACTTTTTTTTTAAGTGAGCTGTGGGCTGGGTGCAGTGGCTCATGCCTGTAATCCTAGCACTCTGGGAGGCCAAGGTGGGAGGATCGCTTGAGCTCAGCAGTTTCAGGCAAGCCTCAGCAAAAGAGAGACCTCATCTCTACTAAAAATAGAAAAATCAGTTGGGCTTTGTAGCACGTGCCTGTAGTCTGTAATCCCAGCTACTTTAGGAAGCTGAGGTAGGAGGATTGCTTGAGCCCAAGAGTTTAAGATTGCAGTGAGGTATGATAATGCCACTGCACTCTACCCAGGGTAACAGAGTGAGACTCTGTCTCAAAAAATAAAAAAATACAAATAAAAAAATAAAGTGAGCCATGCAAGCTATGTGAGAGTGATCTCTGCACTACTAAACCATTCCCACAAACATGGATTCCTAAATACTTGTCCCAGGGAAGTCCTTACACATAGATCAGATATTATGGCTTAAGATAACTATGGACTGTTTCTTAGCTCTGTAAATGTAGGGAATTGACTGAACTTTGACAAAACTTTTTTTATTCAACTTTAAAATGTGATAATACCTATCCAATAAGAATGAACATTAAATGATTCAGTGGGCAAGATGGCCGGCCATAGCGCTCACTGAAAGCAGCGTCCAAAACATACTAAATTTCTTTATCTCTTCCCTCCTGTTTCCTTCATTTTTCTTTCCTTCCTTAATCAGGAAATTATCCTGATTTCACAGATGAGATGGCTGAAGCCCAGAGAGTAAGGTAGCTTATCCAAGCGTATACAGTTGTTAGGGAACGTTGCTGAGGATACAAACCCGATTTTGTCCACCTCAAACCTCAGCTCTTCCCACTGAACAAAAAGGTAATTGAAAGAATGAAGACAGAGTCAGAAGGCCACTAGGGTACAATTGTTTTTCAATTTTATGCCACTATTTGTCTATCATCAGTTTAGACTGCATCGTTTTTTGAAGATTTTAACTCAGTATATTTAAAATGGAAACATTTTTAAAGGAATTGTTCAAGTAGGAGTTCTTAAAAGAAGCAAAATTTTGACAAAATAGTGATTAAATGGATATCTATCAAGAAGGCTAGAGAATTTCTATTCAAATTGGTGGGTGTACTAGATGACTTCTAAGATATAATCAGTTTGTGATTTAATTGGTTCTTAAGTGTATCTGCCTCTGGCTTTGCAGTCTTTATAAATTCAGCAAGCCTACAGTTTAACCATTCAACTACAAATTACCAGTGGGTGGTTTCAAAACTACTGGAACTTTTTACATTTTTATGGTACTCTCTTGCTAAAGCGATTGTGTCATGAGGACGTATAATGTGTTAGGTATTGTGAAAGGTTTCTTTCCTTTTTTCTCAATCTCTGTCTATATATACACACACGCAAAAATACGCATAGATAATATATACACATGTATTTTTAATATATATGCATACACGTGCTTTATATATACATATGTGCATGCATGCTATACATACATACATATACGTGTATGTGTAGCTTTAGTAAGTCTAGCAGCAGTCCTATTAAGTAAATGCTTTTATCACCTATACTAGTGAACATGATGAAGGTTTAACAAATTTCCAAAGATTACACAACTGGCAAGTGGAAAACTGGGACTCAATCTCATGTGTAATTGACATAAAAGACTTTATTTTTAAGAACTAGATAACTACGATAATTTAAACTTGGGTTTAGATTTGTTTTTTTCCCATCAGATTCAGTGATATCATCTATAATACTAACCAAGCAAAACAAAGACTAGCTCTACCACACAGGGATAACTGGCTATCCACGAAACTCAACTATCAGAATATGTTTCACAAATTTGTCTCCACTATTAGACATCAGCTAAAATAGTTCTGGAAAAGAGATGATAAAACCCTGAATGAAGGAAGCTATAGAGGAAACCCTGAATGAAAGATTAAAAGGAGATGCTAAATTAAAAAAAATATATATATATATATATATCAAACTTGGTAAATGTTTAGATCTAGAGCATGGGTTTCAAACAGGGTTTATAGTGTTATCACCTCAATATTTGGAGGATCTGTTTACATGTCATTTGCCGTCACTGACATGAAGACCTTGGGGTTAGAACTTTTTCTGTCACTTGTTATTTGCTCTTTATTTCACCTGGACCAGTGCCTTGGCATGTTCTCAAAGACAAACAATAACCTGGTTTATCAGGTAGTGGTGACAGTTTTTGGGGGTTGGAAGGATGGGCTGGGCTATGGGTTTCCCTTTATATTTTCTTAAATAGAATCCCAGATGTGCGAGGTTTGGAACTTACAAATAGTTGTTCTTATCATCAGATAACACCAAAATTCATCCAGTAGCACAGGGCAAAGGATAGCTCTGCCAAGATCTGACCAATCAAATATTGGCCTGAACAACCCAAATTTTGTCAGTGTCCATTAATATTCTGATCGGAATCTGATGTTACTCTGCTCCTATTCTTTGGTTTTCATACGGATTACATTTTGTTCCGTTTTGTTTTGTTCTTATACTTGAACGTTAGAGCATCTGCTTCCCTACTGTTTCCCTCCCTACCTTAGTTTCCTCCCTTGGAATTAGAGACTGAATTATCTTAGATATCTAGATAGTCTCTCCTCCCTGCTCCTACATTCCTAGCTGCTCATCTTACAATTGTTTTTTCTTCAAATTTTAACTGCATAACTTCTCCATTTGTTTTTCCCACTGCCAGTGAAAAGAGACAACTTTGACTTATTATTTTGGTTCTAGGCTTAAATCCCCAGCCCTTCCTATTAGATGTGGCTGCACAATTGATCTGTCCTTCAGTAAAGGTCTGACTGTGTGTGGATGTGCTGGTGAGCTCCGTGAGCAGGTTGCCATCACCTCCCTGGGAATATTTGTTGTGGATTTTATTCTCTCTTTTTTTTTCTTTTTCTCTTTTTGTCAAGCCTTTAAAATACTATGGTCTTCAAATTGACCTCAGTATTGTCTCATTGACCTTAATATTTAATTCATTTTTCTGCTGACTATAAGGAAGTGGCACAGGCAGAAATGTATATAGTTACTGGATTTTTTCTGGTTTTGCCACACTTAACTATATGGCTTATTAAGTATATTACTTGAGAAATTAAGTAATGGACATTTTGTTAATTTTCCCATGAAAAGTTACGTATTTATGTGGAGCTTAATTGCTTAGCCAGCTTCCTGAGATACAACCATAATGCTGATAGAAATAAACAGGAGATGTGATCAAGTGCTTTTTTTACTCATTAGTTCAATTGTATATTCAAAAGAACATGTTTTCTACTAAGATACGACAATTAAATGTTTGCATGTTTTTATCTTGGAAGTAAATCTAACGATATTTTATAGTAAAATGGTGTTTGAATTGCTAATGTGGCGCTGTCTCAAGGAATGTTAACGGTGTAGGAAAGTTAACTTTGTTGCCTAGATATATTAATAAAATTTTAAAATAATCTGGATAGCTTTTTGTATATTAGTAAATGCTAATTAATAAGTCTTTACCTTTTGGCAAACCTGATATTATCCTTATGTGAAAACAACATACGATTACATATTAATATAAAGAGTGAATTGTATGTTCTCTACACATTGTTAGAATGTTGGAATGTTACATGTTAAATTGGAGTGGAAATTAAACACGCACATAACACGCACACACATTTTGACTCAGTCGGTTTCCTTTCTGAGTCTCCCTTTCCTCGTAACAATTAGTTTTTGACTAAATGGTACCTAAGATTTTTCCCAGGTGTAACATGTGTATGAGTTGATGTTTCTAATTTTAAAGAAGCTGCTAAATTCCCAGTTAACCATGAGCTGATCCATGATTCACCATTTAATCTAGATGTTAAAGGCTGAATTTGGATAACAATTGTTGAGCAAATGAAGTCAGTGAGTTTTGTTGGACTTGTCTCTTTATAGCCAAAGATTAATGTAGGGTTCACATAGCCTACCTTTCACACATGAAAGTTGTGTTAAAACTTCTCTTACTGAAGCTTCATCATGTGTTTTTTTTCTTGGTCAGTTAGACCTACATAAATTCTACTCATTTACTATTAAATACAATATTTGGGGCATCGTCATATGTAGCATAAGATTGTTTCTTTTTAAATAAACATATAAAAATTTCTACTTCTGTCTATTCTTTTATAAAATATCCCTTCAGTAAAATTGTGATTCAGGAATAAAAAATAGATCAGGTGAGGTCTCCTTACACATCATCTATTCTACCATTTATTTTTAAAAGATGTTATCGATCTTTTATGTTGTAAATTGTAAATTCCATTTAAACATATAAGAATGGTCAATATCTGGACTCACTTATGTATTTTTTATGATGACCTATTTACATTGTATTATAGAATTTGAGTATGTCTATATAAAAGGATATATACATCAGAAGGTACTAGCATGCTAAGTAAATAAGAAAATATTATACAGAAATATTGTAATGATCTGATATTCAACATTCTAGACTCAATTGTATACAATTTAGACAAAAATAGAGAAGATAGGAATCATGTTGAATTTTATCTTTTGCACATCACTAAAACAATTCCTTAGAGGATATGCGAGTAGAAATTGATTTCTTTTTAAATCATCTTGGACAACATTATCTTGATACACAAACCAGTTTCACCCACATTTATCATCAAAAGTTTCCATCTTTTAGGATATTTATTCTCTTGAATTTTTCTCAGCCATCATTTTCCTATATGATGTTACTTTTAGAATTATCTATAATACTGAGAGGTTATGTTAGCAGTGGATAAGGTACAGGGAAATAGTTCGTGTAGTTTAAAATATTTCGAATCTTTATGAAAAATCAATCTATAAAAATATAAGCTTAATTATTTCTAGATATACATGTGAGAAAATGCTAGTTATTTCTACATTTATTCTTGATTCTTTGTGGACATGTATATAAGTTCTTTATAGGCAGATATAACCCAACAGAAGCTAGTGGTATAGTGATTGGTTTTCCAGCTTTCAATCAAGGCACAAACTTTATTCTCTCTGAAGTTTACTGCCCCATATTTTAATGTTCTCTTTTGTTTCTCCCAAGCCCACCACTCATGAAAGCTTACATTCCAAGTATTCATTCTCAAAAGCTGATAATACCTTCAAATACTATTTGTCCTAGAGACATTTTAATTCTGGTATGTATCAAATTGAAGGAAAATGTATTATATTATGAATCAAATAGATGTGTTAACATATATAGTTAAATCTGCAGTAAACAAAGGAACAACATAAGGTAAAACATTTTCCCCTCCAAAAGAAAAAAGATAGTTAAATATATTTTGATTCACCTTTCATTGCAATTTTTGCTATCCTTGGAAATAGATAGCAAGGATAAAACAAAAACACGTGTCAGCTGACTACCATTAAACTTGCACACACCCTAGTGTAGCTTTTATCCAATGAGAAAGAAAATTAAATAATGTAGGTTGTTAGTTTCTTTTCTTACTGAATCTAGCTGGACACAATAGTGATGCTGACCTCGACTGTGACCTCTCTGTGTGATAGTTCTATTGCTGTGCCATAGAGTCAAACAGCATCTCTGCAGCTCTTTTCAGAATTCTTAGATAAAAAATGCAGCAGGTGTTGACAGGGGTAAGGAAAGAGAGGCTATTTATTCTGCCCCTGTAGTTTTGGATGGAAAGAAATGCTTTTTAGGTGATCTGTTTCCTAAGAAATGCAATTTTCAGGAAACCACATACCATATTCTCAAAACTGTTTTCCTTTTTCTCCCTTAAAAAGTACTCTAATCATCTCAAAGTAAAAGATTATTCTTAATATAAAAAAAATGCTGTTGTTCACATTAAGTTCGCTTCAAGTCCAAAAGAAAACCTGCTTTAAATTTCTCAAAGACCTTACCTCCACTATATTTGGGTTAAATGCCCAATTTATAGAAGGAGTAAACCCCAGAATACAGTCTTTGGCAGCATATTGGGATGACATTCTCTTGCAATGGGATTGAACTCAGGATTCCTGGCATTTGTGCTAGTTGAAGATGTAATTGGAGTTTGTGTCTGTGAGCCCACAATCCTCTATCCTAAGAGACAGAAATACACAAACGTGTAACCATTCAGCAAACATACACCTGGCGCAGGTCGTGTCGGAGACTTTACTGGTCATAAAAACAAAGATGAATCAGACACAGTAGAGAAGGTCTGCCATCTATATGAAATTATATTCCCAACAGGAATAAACTCTAAAGCGTATGTGTGAATATATGTGCTCTTTTAAATCCAGGAAAAATATTTTCCACATTGCCAATTGTGCCACTGAAAAATAAATTGTTATTGGTGTACAGTGGCATTTTAAGATATTAGAAAACTCAAAAAAGGAACATTGCTCTGCCATGAATAAATGATGTTTATACTTCTCTTTGTAAACTGCTGTGGTCGCCTCTAGGGTCATTTGTCAAGTGCTTTTTGATGTTATGTTCCAAATAACACTAGCCAATAAGTGGAACTTAGAAAAATACATCAACGTGCATATGCTTATGTTCTGAACAATGAGAAATATGGAATGCCAAGTGATGAACTAATAGCAAACAAATAATTCAAATATCTTTAGGTTTAGCTTGCGACACACAGTCGGAAAGCGTTATGAGGAAAATGTAACTGTGCAGAATGAGTCTGTAAACTGGTCGATTGACGCATTAAAATAATACAGTGCTATTTATAGTACAGTCTGTCATAGATGTTCCTGCAGTTACTACGGAAGAAAGTCTTTTCCTGTGGGGTCTCCCGTGACCATGAGCTGCCTTGATTCTATAATGGGTTTGATTTGCCTATGGTAGTGCATTTCCTAAAATAGAATATACTTAGTTAAGATGAAAAATGATTATGAATGAAAGGTACACAACTAGCTAGAGGAATTTTCTAGACTTCACTGATTGACATGTACTTTTACTGAGTTGAACATCAACATGAACCTCTAGAATCCAAGTGGAGTTTTTACGAAAAAAAAAAATAGGAGAAAGGAATATTTTGATCTACCCCATCAGTTCACATGAAGGTATACAAGAAAAAATGAAATATTTTAACTACCTACAAAAATTATGTATTGTACATACCTATTAGTTTCTCATGTTTTAATTAAGATGAATTCCTGGTAAGAAATCTGAAAAATCAGATGGTTATCTCTAATTTTGTTGAAGACGTTAGTGAAAGCAGCTAATATTGGTATATGACTTTACGGTTAAAAAGCATTTTCTTTTATATAATTCCAGTGAACTCTCCATTAGCATGGTGGTATAATTGGTAATACTGTTTTCTAGGCGAAATTTGTTCTATGCACAGGTACCCATATCACTTTTTTTGCAGTAGTTATGTCTCTGTTGCAATTCTTGATGCTATATAGCAGGTATCTCTTTATGTTTATATTCCTTTCTAGACTTTAAATCTCGTCCACCAAGAGATATTTATTATGTGCTCCGCTCCCTGCTTCCCAGATTCCATCCATAAACATAGGCCTCTATTGATGCTTAGTAAGGTTTTATTAACTTTGATTGCATTACTGTTTTACCAAAGCTAAAACTGAAGCTCTAAGGTGTTAAGAGATGCTCTCAAGAATACATAATAACTAGTGGTATACAAGAATGCAATTCTGGGTCTTCTAATTCTGAATCCTAGGTCTTCCTAAGATTTTTATCTTCTGTTTTCCCCTATTCTTAGCATATTTGAAATTACAGGGCTAAAAAGTAAGGGACATTATCGTGAACATGAAAATATTATTAAATAGCACTAAAATTCGTTTTACAACATATATATGTATAATTTTCAGAACTGTTTCCTAAATATAGATCACGGGGCACTGTCTTGTGATTATTTCTGATCCTCAGCATTTCAGAATGTGATAGAATGAAGTTAGCATAAAGCAAAATTCCTTCAAGGATAAGTAATAAAAAATTTCTTAATGCAAATATTTTGAGTCAGTAATTCAGATCCCTTTGAATATCTATCTATCATGAAAAAGAACAGTTGTGATGATATAACCAGACAATGAGCCGCTTGTGCTGCCAAGGTACAAGTAAATGGATGACAATTTCTTGAATATCTGGATATGTCGAAATGAGCAGAGTTGGCAGCGTGTCCTAGGTTTTACTGACAAAGGAACGCAGTGTCATTATCTATTACTCTGATGATTCATCTAGATCATAGGAGGTGCTTTAAGCCTGGAAGTAAAAGAGCAAAAGAATTTTCTTCCAGTGTTTTGTTGCAAAGCCATTCCCGCATTAGAGGTCTGCTTTGTTACTTTCTTTGGATAAGTTTAATTACTTTATATGAGCAAGAGATAATTGAGTAAGCACCTTCGTGATAGTAACGAATAGGCTAGCTTTTTAAAATGTTGTGCTTTCATGAACACATTTTGACATTACGGAATCCGGACATGTTAGCTGTCAAAGGGACGCTAAGGATTTGATGTCCATTATTCCTACTTGATAGATAGGGAAACTGAAATGCAACATCAGTCTGTGACTTGATCAAGACGATGGGCAGCTGAATGGAAATTAGAACTTGAGTTTTCTACATTCGGGTTCAGAGGCCAGCTTCCATAGAAATGTAGGTGTCAGAAAACAATGAGGTTGTTTCCATGAGACTGCATCCATCTCTCCGTTATGGTGGTCATGAATATACATGTCTCATTTATTTTTCACTGCTGTGGCTCTGTTTCTTATTTCAAAATGTAAAACCCACAACTCTCTTCATCTCTTGGTAGCTGCATGAACTTGAGCAATGCAGAACTCAGTGGATTGGGCTATCTCCATTTCCTATTTATCTCTGATTACATTGTTTTCTCAAGATGCATTTTCTTTTCCCATCTGGAATTCATTCTCTGGGAATCACCCTCTCTAAGGAGGCTTAAAAACCAAACAGTGTTTATTTTTTTTTATAACTTCCCTTGCACTTTTATTCTGTAATTCCTCTGTTCAGAAATCTTTAATTGTTCCCAATTCCCTTCTAGATGAGCTTGCAAATTCTCTGCTTAGCTTTCAAGGCTTGGCACGCTACTTAGCTTTTACTCTATTTCTCTCACTCGCTAGCTCGCTCTCTCTCTTTTTTTTTTTTTTTTTACCACTTCCCAATATCCACCTGGCATATTGATCAAACTTAGTTTTTGTACCCTCCAAATTAGTCTCATTTCTGAATCTTATGTTTTCCCTTTCGTCCTGTTCACAAAAGGTGTAAGTTCTCGTTTTAATTATGGAAAACTTCAGAGACTATAGTGCTTCATTTCTCCTGCACACCTGACTGTGTGAAGAACCACAGACACTGAAGAGGTTGTCCGGGATCGTACTCAACAATCTTGCAGTCGGGCTGAGCCTTTGATCTCCTGGGGTCTGGTCCTGGTTCACTGGCTCACAACTGGCTTCCTTATTGATCCTTTCTTCCTGACCCAAACATTCTAGACTTGACTCTGTCCTGTCCTTGTCTACTTAAGACCAAAGTTGAGCTTCAGTTCCTGTTGGCTTATCTCAAAAACCTCCTACTGACAAGCCCAGTGCATTGCTATACTCATGACTGGGAATAGTTGCAAAAAGGGCTCAATCAATTTTCTGAATTCAATTCCATCTAAAATGAGTGTGCACCCATGTATGTGTACTTGAGATGACGTTTTGTTTATTTTCTTTTAGATTGGTGTGGTTTTTGACTTTTCATAGAATCCTTTTGAATAAAAATTACTTAGGAATTAAGCATTATCAAAAATACATGTCAAAGCAAGAAATTTTCTTTGGAATATAATACATTCCTGGAAATCAATATAGCATGCTTTTGCCTTTAGATTAGCCCCACATTCCCAGGACATTTCTTTAGTGGCGAAGTGCAGAACTCTTCATTTAAGGGGCCTGACTTTGACAGGAAGGGTCAGCAGTGGCATACAAAGTACTTCTTCCTAAAATAAGGGAAATGTGTGTGTGCTTAAAAACAGAGGCATTAGAAAGGGAAGATCAAAAGGTTATATGAAAGAAAAAATGCTGAAAGGAAGGCTGTCAGAATTCAGAAATGAGCTGGCATTAGTGCACGGCTATCTTTCATTTCCAGTTTACCTCTTTAAAAAAAAAAAAAAAAAGTTCTGAATTCACAGAACACCCAGTAATGGAACTGTAATTGCTGGAGAAACCTTAACAACAAAGTTTCATGGTAAGAGAAATAATGTTTAACAATGTAATACAGAACTTTAAAATTAAGCCCTGGATAGTTTTGTCTGAAAGAAGGCCGGTGAGAATGTTTCACAGGTGCTTCAGCCTTTGCCCTCTATTTTCTAGTTAAGCAAACTTTATTATTTCAACCAGCGAATTATAGAATCTGAGACTGGTAATTTTACTCAAAAACACAATTGAGTGTGAAGATAGAATCTTGGCATATGTTCTTAAATGAGTCAGGCATCCTGTTTTAATAAGCGATTAAAGCAAAGGGTTCAATATCGTATCTTATAGTCGTTGATCAGGGATGGCTCTGCACGCTGTTCAGACTTCCATATAAGAGATCTTAGCACTTTTTGTCTCTTGTCCATTACCTCTAACATCTGGTTGAAAACCAAGTTCAAAAATATATTTTGCATCATTCTCCTCTAGTAATCTCAGGGCCACTGGCTTCATTCACTTTCATGTCACTTGAAATTTACACTGCTGCATGATAGTCTTTGTGTTTCTAGAGCACACCTCCAGCTATGACCTACCTGGCTGCCACAGTTACCTTTCTTCTTAAATATAATCACAAAATATAACCCAAATTTGCATGGCATTTATAAGCCTGTGAAGTCTTCACTAAAAGATACCTGGCTTCAAACATAATAGGTACCCAATAGTCATTTGTTGAAAGAATAAGAACACGCAAAATAGGAACAGGTGCATAAGATTATTTACACGGTTTACCCTCAGCCTCCCTTTTCAGATCATCTCTTCCGTAAACCCAGTGATTGCCACCCTCTGTACCATCCACTATTCACTCATTCTGGGCACCGATCACCGTCCTACATACTGAGTACAGAGAAGCAAAGCGACTGTCCTGGGGTCTACGCTAATGGGGTTGACGACTCTTGGTAGAGTCAGGTTTTAAACAAGTGAGTGCACAGATGAGTGCACAGTTACCCTGGCTGTCGTAATTGCTACCAATACAAGGAAGTGGGTTCTCTGAAAAGAGAGGGAGGTAGACTAATTTTAGTGTAAGGGGTGGTGAAGGCGGGGAAGGTCTCTCTTCCTGGCATTTGGTTTAAGACATGATCGGTTATCCAAGAGAAAATAGGGAGAAGAGCACTTTAGGCAGCAAGAACAAATTTGTAAGGACTTTGGGGGTTTTTCGGTGGTTATTTTTAAAGACTGCTTGTTTTTGTCTTACTCTTCTTGAAGATGCTATGCATTCCGGTATTTGCAACTTTTTGTGATATCGATTCTATTGCCTGGAATGTGCTTCTCTGCCATTTTCCATGTAGTGAATTTTTTTTATCCTCTCATGTTTTTTTAAAATATTAGAACTTCAAACTGCCCTTAGCCCTTCAGACAGAGCTCATCTTACCTCTTCCCTTTATTCGGTCATTTCAGAAACTATCATCCGTTGGCCGTAGTTAGCTGTGTAATTTCCTTTTCTACTAGATGACAAACCCTCACGGAAGAAGAGACAACTTCGTTTATTTTATCCAACAGTAGCTCCTCTGTGTTGAAGGCACTTTGAGGAAAATCAGATCAGCTTCTTGGGAGACACAGGGAAATATTTTTCAAGTTGTTTCTTTAAAAGATAGTGTGTGACTCAAAATCTAAATAAGTTTATAAATGATATGGGTAAATGAACAAATGCTAGATTAACAGAAATTAAACTAATGGTATTTGAAGATGAAGGTATACCCAGGGGATACAATATTCTCCCAGTTACTTTCTCTATAAATATTGGAGACAAAAAGTTTATTTGAATTAGTTAGAATTATAATCCTTAATGGCTGCCCTTATTAATTTTAGTAGAATGATTTCTAGATTTTAACAAACACTGCTTACATTAAACTTCCACTTCCTTTTTGATAAACTTGGTAAAATACCACATTTTCTCTTGTCGTGAAATCCCATTATTTGAATGTTACTGGAGCTCAATGCCTTGCAATCCCCTAGGAAGCCCCGCAGTGTTGCCTGGAGCCCAGCCCTCTGCAGTCTCTCTGGCCTCTCCCCCTATCCTTTGACCACATTCTTCTCCTGCTCCATCCTCACTAGCCCCTGTGAGTACTTGAGCAGCCGCCCTCCTCGTTTCTGCTCCTGGGCCTTCTCACTTGGGTTTGTTTTTCCAGAATTACTCTTCCACAGATAACAGATAGCCCTATGACTTGTTCTCTCTGCTCTATGAGGTTCCTGCTAAAAATAATACCTTATCCACAAAGCCTTCTTGAACCTCTAATTTAAAGGGCATGCATCCAACCACCCAAACCCCTCATCTTCCTTTATTGCTCTGTTTTCCCCATAACTATAATCATCATCTGAACTACTATGTATTTTTTGGTTATTGTTTATTATACTAGAAAACTCCGTGTTGTTCACTCTTGTACCCTGACTGTAGGTACTCAATAAATAATCATTCAGTGAATAAATGAATGTAGAACATATTTGCACTCAGCATCACTGGGCAGTTATGCTTAATATTATTTATTTTTATGTCATGTGAAATTAATATATCTTACTCGAAGAACATTTCAAAACTGTAGAAAACAGAGAGGAAAATAAAAGTAAACAGTTATCTAATAACCATTATAACGTCATGGTTAGCATGTTGGCTTTCATATTCTTTCACTTTTTCATGTATAAATATATTTCAGGAAATTAGGATTATAAATACTGTTCCATGTAACTATTATTTAACCTAACGTTATAAATATTTGCCAATTAATTGGACATTCTTCTGCAGCTTAAGTCTTACTCTATAGGGCTCCCCTGTTCACTTTGTCCCTACTGAGTGCATGATCTCCTCTGAAGTGACTTAAGCCAGGCTGGAGGATGCTTATCGGTAGCATTTAATCAGTTATTGGAAGATAAAAGTGGGTTAAGTAGTCTAGGAAATAGACTTGGCTGCAAATAAATACATTGCTTCTTGTTAAATGCTATCTTTGAATTAACCAGTTAATGAAACTAGAAAGTCAAAAAGTACATTTACCAAAGGACCAATAAATTGTAATCCAAACGGACCCTGTCCATAAGGAGATTTTCAATGAACAACTTAAGAGTACTGAAGTTCATTTAGTCATATTACAGTTGACCTTGACAGTCTTCAAATTATTAGTTTATTAAAAGTTCTAGGTAGCGCTAACTTCCTATGAGACTGTAGGATCTGAGATTTTTACAAAAGAAGACTATTGTCACTACTGTTTTAGAAATTAAAATCTCTACGCGACTTGTGGGTGTTAATTTGCTTTTTGAATATCATTTTCTTTTTTGCATGAAATAATAGGAATTAAAATTTCAAAAATTTTTCCAGATTGCACAAAGGGTAAAAATTGATTTGTATTATATTGTAGAATTTATTTCTGTTAAATTAGAAGATCAACTTAGAGGAGACAAAAGCTTAACTTACTTTTTTAAAAAGCCTCACAAATCTATCTCGTATCTAGTATATAACAGTTCAGCAGATAATTTAAAACTGATTCATCTGTTATACCATCTGTCAGAAATATGCTGCAGCTGTTAAATGTCCAGCAAAATTTGAACCACATCTCAAAGTAATTTGCCCTTGGTACATGCAGACCAGACAATTTCCTATTTGATTTACAACCATGATTCTTGCAAACATGACTGATTTTCTAGCTGCATGACTTTTATTCTACTTTTCTTTTGAACATAGATAAACCAACAAAAGGAAAATGGACCAACAAAAAGGAAAATGAAAGAAATCTGGACCAATTTTTAAAATCATAATATTGGATTTATTCATTGCCATAAGCTACTATTCTGATTGTGTTTAATATTTTTCAAAATATATGAAAATTTCCTACTTGTGCTCTACTCTCTTCATATTGGTGATGTAAAGAAGTTCCCCTTCTCAAGAAGGGATCATCAGGAAGGAAATAGATATATAAACAAATATTGATCACAATAGATTTTCACTGATACAGAATGAAAACATTGTGTTAGAAACATCAAAGGCTCACATTGTTTTGAAGACTAAAAAGAGATGTAAAGGAATAGCTTCAACTCTCACAAAAGTCATTTGCTGGAGCCAAAATATTTTGAAAGTTTTAGAGGTATGTACTGATGATTTAGACAAACCATCTGTGTAATTCAAGGGTTCCAAATTACAAGTCACTTTAGGTTGGTGAAGATAAGAAAGATGACCTTTCTTACATGGGACACAGTGAAGATGATCCATGTATAACATCATGGGATGAGGCCATCTCTGTTTTGCAATGCAGATTTTAAATGCAAAATAAAAAAAAAATCTTTTAAGAGCTAAACAGATGAAATAAATACATCTTAGTAGTCCAAAACTAGGAACTATTTGCCTAGCTTGCCTTTTGATGGATTTATTGCTTTATCATTGTCAAAAATTCATTGATTCAACAACTCTTTACAAAGTTTATACACATGTGAGGTTCTTAAGGCTCTGAAAATACAGGGTCAAGCAGTAAGATACTTGCCTTACTCTTATTGCATTTACAATCCAGTTAACAAGAAAAGTAATAAACGAGTTAAAAAACAAGATAATTTCAAACTGTGATTGGTGCTGTGAACAAAGTAAGATAGTGTGATAGAATAGCAAGTGATGCCTGAAGAGTATGAACGTGGAAGTTTTGTTGGTTGGGTTATTTTTTGTTTGTTTGTTTTTTACTGTTTCATCTTTTTTTTTTCCAGCATATTATGAGTGTACAAATGTTTAGGTTCCATATATTGCCTTTGCCCCACCTGAGTCAGAGCTTCAAGCATGTCCGTCCCCCAGACGGTGCACACTGCACCCATTAGGTGTGAATATACCCACTCCCTCCTCCCCCTCACCTGCCTGACACCTGATGAATGTTACTACTGTATGTGCACATAGTGTTGATCAGTTAATTCCAATTTGCTGGTGAGCACATGTGGTGCTTGTTTTTCCATTCTTGTGATCCTTCACTAAGTAAAATGGGCTCCATCTCTATCCAGGATAATATAAGAGGTGCTAGATCACCATTGTTTTTTGTGGCTGAGTAGTACTCCATTGTATACATATGCCACATTTTGTTAATCCACTCATGTATTGATGGGCACTTGGGTTGTTTCCACATCTTTGCAATTGTGAATTGTGCTGCTACAAACATTCTAGTGCAGGTATCTTTTTTGTAGAATGTCTTTTGTTCTTTTGAGTAGATGCCCAGTAATGGGATTGCTAGATCAAATGGTAGTTCCACTTGTATTTCTTTGAGGTATCTCCATATTGCTTTCCACAGAGGTTGAACTATTTTGCAGTCCCACCAGCAGTGTAGGAGCATTCCTATCTCTCTGCATCCATGCCAACATTTATTGTTTTGGGATGTTTTGATAAAGGCCATTCTCACTGGAGATAAGTGATATCTCATTGTGGTTTTGATTTGAGTTTCCCTGATGATTAGAGATGTTGAGCATTTTTTCATATGTATGTCGGCCTTTAGTCTGTCTTCTTTTGAAAAGTTTCTGTGTGTGTCCTTTGAGAACCAGTCAGAAAAGGAGAAGGCGTCATAGTCAGAATGGAAAGCAGTCAATCCTTTTAGACCTGGTGAAGAGAATTCTAGTTGGAAATCGGGGAGAGTGGAAAGGCCCTTGAGCAAGAGTGTGCTTAGTGTGACTGAAAAAGAGAGAAGAGAGAGAATCTAGAGCACAGTGGCCCAGAGGAGGAGTGAAATGAAATGGCACCAGTGATATCCTCAAGGCCAGACAGACTCAGGCATGGTGGAGCTTGGATTTCATACTAAAGAAGAAGAAAAGTATTGGAGACTTTTCAGGGCATGGCATAATCTGATCCTGGTTTTTAAAAAATTCATCTGGCAATTATGAAGAAAATGGATTGTAAGGAGATAAAGATTGAAGCAGGAAAGAAGGACCTGATAAATAGTTACTGAATGAATACGAATAACTGAAGGTTATTTGCTGAGTGTATTCAGTGTAGCACGTCAATTAAATTGCTGATTATGTGTGGGTTGCTCTGAGAACACCTACTCAAAACTGGAAAACTCTTCCTTCTAGTTAAAGGATGTGAGTCTCATGTGGCACAGAAAATGGTGAAATTCCTGCAGTATTATTTTATAGGGTATCATTGAAGTGCATTCTTGGAACTCCAACAAAATGTGGTGAGAGCCATTTGTCAATTTACTCTTAGGAGATCTGCGTAGCCCATAGTCCCAGTACAACGTAAGTGAATTTTATCCGAAGGGATTGTAGAGACAGTATTTTCTTGAAGTCTAGACCTCAAAAGCATAGGCCTTATAATCAGAACTTGGGTTTTGTCCCAACTCTTATCCTTTATCTGTGAGATCTTAAGCTTCCTCATCTGTAAAATGATAATAATACCTATCTCAAAGGATTACTATACTAACTCCATGAGATAATCCACTCAAAATATTTTATTGCCTGTCGTGTAAGTATTCGATAAATGATTGCTATTGTTACCCACTGATTTGCTGATTTTCAGTTTCATAACCTCTGTCATCTTGCAAGGGTTGAGATGGAAGATGGAAAGGCTACCTTGGTCAGGCTCATGGCTACTGTAACAGTAGCACGTTGAGCTCTGTTTCATTAAATAGAAAAGGAGCAAAAGAGTAAATGAAGTCACCTATATCTGGTAGGAAACAAGAAAGATTCAGTGAGAAGAAAAAAGGGGGGTATGAATTTCTTTTTTGTACTTGGAACTTTTCACTGCATATCAGAGAAGTTATGTTCACTCAGTTAATTCCAGTTTCATTATCTTTAGCATTTTCCTAAATTAGCACTTGATGACAAACTAATCGTACTTCTGTTCATGGCCACTGTCCCAGATAAGTCCTTTTGTGGGGAAAGTAAACAGAACCAAGTTAATTTTCTCATAGACTGTATGGAAAAATAATTACTTCTCAATGAAATTATATAATTTACTAATGCTCTAATACTCTTGCATTCCCTGTGCAAAGCAAGTTAACTCTACCACTCCAGAACTGACTATAAATATCTCTATATAAAATGAAATACATAAAATGAGGCAATACATGTATGAGCATTTCTATGGTAGATCAGTAAGTATAAAAAGGTATGTTAAAGATCACGTTATGAATGCTCTTGTTTAATTGTGTGTATATCTATGTATCTGTTATATTAAATGTTCGTATGTGTATTTATATATCTATGAAGACTAGTAGCAGTGATTACTTCTATTGATTATGAGGGTTCTTTCTTTCTATGTGTAAGATTTTAAAGGATCAAGAGAAAAATGGATCTTATTACCAATGACAAAGAGTGGGCCAGGGAAGCTGGAGCAAGAGATACACAAAGCAATGCATGAACCATAAAAATGGAAGGAAAATATGATATAAGTGAAGATATATAACCTAGGAGATTGAGTAGAAATCAGTGGTGTCTTTGCCCCAAGAAGGAGCAAACATTTTTATGTTAATAGTATAGTTCTATTATATAATCTGATTTTTTTAACCATTTAATTTTCTACACTAATTTAAAAATCTAGATCAATTGATTTAAAACTGCAAAAGAACTTTGGAAATCATGGAAAAACTAGACAGACTATGAGTAAGATAGGATTAAATAAATTGCCTAACTATGTTGCTAGGAATCTAGATTTTTTTTAAAAAAAAATTCAGAATATTACGGCCCTACATGTGTTTTGATTACCTAATTTGCTTTTGTACAGTTGGAGTCAAAGTTATAAGTGTGCCCTTCACCCAGGTGGTGTGCCTTGTACCCGTTAGGTGTAAATTTACCCTTCCCCACGTCCTCTCTCCCGCCCCTACTTGATTTCTGTTGAGTTTTATTTCCACATGTGCATGAGTGTTGATCAGTTAGTTCCAATTTAGTACTGAGTACATGTGGGGTTTGTTTTTCCATTCTTGCCATACTTCATTTAAAAGAATGGTCTCCAGTGCCATTCAGGTTGTTACAAACGATACTAGATCTTTTGATTCTAAGAAGCTGATGTTGCCTCTGAAAGTCATGACTGTCCCCCTGGAAATATTTATTAGACAATGTTAAGTTTAAAAAAATTGGACCTCAACTATGTTAAAAAAATTATAAGGAGCATTGAAAGAGAATGTCATACTCCATTGCCCGTACTTTCCATATGTTATTAAAGAACACAGTACTAGAAAATCAGATGATACAAATTAAAGAAAATTTGGGTTCTAGACGTGATTATACCCTTTTCTCTTTTCACAAAGAGAAGTAATTTGGGCATGGGAGTTGTACACATAACATAATGAAATGATCAAAATTTGTTCTTGTATTTTAATAGATTGCTAAAGTTCTGAAGTGAAAAAATGTGTCTATTTTAGTAATGTTCATCGAGAAAGGGAGACAAAGCACCAAACTTCTAAACGTATCACAACAAAATACTTCCACAACCAGCCGCCCGAGTGTATGGGAGTAAAAATAGTGGATGTGCTACAGCTATAAAGAAACAGATTGTGAAGTCCTTTCTTTTCTTTTCCTCCCTCCCTTCCTCTCTCTCTCTTTCTGCTTTCTTTTTCTTTCTTACTGAGAAAAACAAAGAATCATAATCTTGGGAAAAAAGTCTTTGTAATATGGATGTGCTAGATCCCATAAAAGTCTTCTCTAGGTCAGAGTGATGCTACTAATAATTTATGAAGACCTTGAAGGGGCTACATTAATCTCAATAATTACTCAGGAAACGCCTGGGTCATAACTTTAGTTACCTTTTCATTGAAATCCTGAAACTATCCATTAGGCTAGACAAGAAATACCATTTTATTTGTCCAAGGGGTTTCCCACTGCCTTAGAAGCAGTGTATTCACAAGCATGATCTGTCTAGGAAGTCAGGCAAAGAGCTCCAGGGGAATATGATAACAAGCAGTGGTTTGTACACAGTAAACGTCAGGTAAATGTACAGGGAGGTGCACAGTCAGGTCAGTGAACAAAATAGCAATAGTGAGGAACATGGGTGAGCAGACAGCACAGGGAAGGTGAGGAGCTGCAGGTAAGATGAAGTCCTGGAGCACTGAGATTGGATACCAGATATCAGGGGAGACAGGAGACCTCTTGGAGGAGCTGGCATAATACCTGGGGAGACAGAGAAGAGAATTAGCACAACTGTTTGCCTTGTAATTCAAGGTAGTTTTGGTCATAACGAGCAAGGTAAGAGCCTATTGATTGCAAGCAGAATGTGAGTTTATGGGGAGGTCTGGCTGAGGCCTCTGAAATTTCTGACTATGGAGAGGAACAGTCGTAAAACCTGAAGCAGGTAAGCACACGGGTGTAGGTAAAGTAGCTCTAGCTTCGAAAGGTAGGAATTGAATGTGTACCTAGAACGTAAGGAGGCCACCGAGTGATGCATTCAGTTGAGAATGTGCCTTTCACGGTGGCTTTTTTCCTAACATACAAATGAGGATGTTATTGCTAGAATTTCTGTCCAGACAGCCCTGTGTCATTCTGGAGTCCTTTGTGGTATTTAATTTTTTTTCTGTATCAGGCTTATGTTACCAAATGGGGGATGGAAAACATATATTTTAAATGCTGTAGTTTTAAGAAATACCATTTCATGAAAAATTTCCAACATTATTTTTAATCAGACACATTTAATGCGGTGCTCTGATGTCAGTTTCATGTGTTCTGAAGTCCTTTGACCTTGTAAATTCCTGCCGATAACCAAGCCTCTCAACCGTGCTCTTTTAGGTAAAGGGCAACAGCCATTTCATCTCTATTTGCCAATAATTGCCTCTGTTCCAGCTTGAGTTAGTGCAGACTTCTTACAGCTAGTCTGCCTTCCTGATTGACTGAAATTGTGTGAAAATAAAACTCAAGGCCCATCTGCTTCTCTAGTTTTCATCCAGGATTCCCTGGAAGGGAAGTACATTGGAGACCAAATATTTGCCATAGCTGTGTGTGGCTGTAGTTTTGGAAGACATCCCAGTACGGAAAAATACTATACTAAATAATACTAAATTTTTTCAGTGTTGGTCGCTCTCTTTCTCTCTCTCTCTCCCTCTTCTCCTCTGTCTCTCTTTCTCTCTCTCCCCATCCCTCCCTCCTTTACCACTCTGTAAAAATTCTAACTTTCTCCAGGGATTTTCCTGATGCCCTGCTATTTAATGTCTGCAGAATATTGAGATACATGTTGAAAGGCAACCAGCAGGCTGACTCTTTAGGATGTGTGATGTGTAATAACCATTATTACAGTTGAAAATAAAAATGGATAGTTCATCATTATAGTCAGTATGGCCATATGTGCATGCATGGAGCGCCGCTACAGCCATCTCTGGGAAATTTCATCCCATCGCGGCCTCTGTGATGTTGCTCTAGCTGTTCCCTCTTTCTAGAATGTTTTTAACCTTCTTTCTCTGCCTATGTATAGCATCTCATTTCTTCAGGTTCCATTCATAATTTATATGTTACCCGACACCGTAAGTGATCCCTTGGGGTTGGGAAACTTTTTTCTGTAGAAGGTCAGAGAGTAAGTATTTTAGTTTTGCAGGCCATATGGTGTCTACTGCAACATTCTGCTGTGTGAAAGAAGTCATGGGTAATACGCTAATGAATGAGTGTGAGCATAACTGAGCTCTGATAAAACTTCACTTACAAAAGCAAACTGCGAGCTGGGTTTGGCCTGCAGGCCATAGTTGCTGGCTTCCGTGCTTGACGTTTCTTAAAGTTTTCAGAGCTTGAGAGAAACTTAGCTGAATTTCTTCGTATTATGTGCGTCATCCTTAGGAAAGGAGTTAATTGACATATTCAAGGTCACACATTTATAATGTTGCCAGGCCTAATAAGCAGCTCATCTGAACAGCAGCCCTGCATTTTAAATGTATGTGTTACCTCAAGTGTTTGATTGTATTCTATTTGGCATTGAATTACAAACTTTTTTACTATTTTCTTGTTTCATGTTTAATTTTTGTAAATTCATCTATTTTTGCCATTCATGGGGAATGGGTCGCATATATTTTGTTTTCACTGTCTAAAGGGGTAGAGCAGTAAAAAGCATAGGGTAAGATACCAATAAATATTTGTGATTAATGTCCTCCAAAATAAAATACAGTATTTGTAGCCTTCTTTGCATTTAATTTTATGATTATAGATTGTTTCAACTTAGAAGAATATGAGGTTGCCAAAGCTTAAATTCTGATAATTTATAGTCACCTTTTAAAAAAATAATATCTCATTTGCCCTTATCTCTGCTGATCCCAATTTTATTCTGATTGTTGTCATTCTGAATAATTACATAATTTTCAAAATTTGTTTTAATGTTTCAAATTTTAAAATTTATTTTCAATTGATTTTTAAAATTAGCAAAAAATTTAAGATATGGTATTAAGATGATCAATTTGTTACAGAAGTCAATCATTTTTAAATGTAATAGGGTAAACTATCTTAAGGTTTCACAAACACCATATTTAAGTTCTAAATTTAAATTAGCTAATGGATCATTTGATTAATCATTTCCAACTTAATTGTAATAACTTTCACTGCAACAGTATATGCGTATTGAATATAAACTTTTAGGAAATGTGACACTCATTATTTTAAGCTATCCCAGTTGAGTGGGGTTAGACTAGAGAGTTTCTCCCAGCATGATCCTGCTGATTTATAACCCGGCGCCCCTCCTCATTTTCTCACCACTCAGGTGGTACCTGGTCCAGGAGGCTTTCCTTGACAAGGCAGCACCAGACCACAGCTCTCTGCACCTCCACCCGCTCCCAGACTCCCTGCCCCTCGCCTGACAGTTAAGGTTTCTCCGTGGTATTCATCACCACACCACACAATTTACATTATTGTGGTTAGTGTGTTTCTCCTCGCTCAAGCATGAGCTCTATAAGGGCAGGATGTTACACATTGCATCTGCTGCTGCTCTTCAGTGCTGGGCACGGCGCAGGCATTTTAGGCGTATTTGCAAGAATGGAAGGAAAATGAATGGATATTAGCATATTCTTAATAGAACGGGAGCATTAGAAATAAGGCTTACTCCAGTTAAATGCGGAATTTATGTCAAAATTACACTCAAAAGAATCAGAGAAAGTAGGAAAATCAAGGCTGTATATTTGTGCTTATTTGCAGCTAAACAGAAAAGTACATTTTATCAATTAATGTGAAATCCTTCCTTTTATAGTGTTGTGAACTGATACTTTTAAAACAAATTTTATGTTTATCTTTTTGTTCTTTTACATGTAACTTTCTGGGGGATATATTCATACACACACGCCGTATTTCCCAAAGGTACTTGCAATATAACTAAGAGAAATAAGAAATCTAGCGATATTATGTGAAGATGGATTTGTTCATATGACTTCCAATTTGTACTTACTTGAGTAGTAAGATGATAAATAATAATTCGTCGTTCCAATGTCATTGGGGACTCGGCTCCACTTAAGTGAATTTTCAGGAAAATGAGTTTATTGCTTCTATTGTTACAGTTTTTTTCTGTTTATAAATTTCTGAGAGAGAAATATTCTAAAATATGTACAGCAACATTTTTTTGTTTTATTAAACAAAGTTCTGAGAATATAAACATTTTGGGGGTATTTAAGACCACCTCTCTAAAAATTAAAGCTGTACCGTGTTGTCCTTTGGAACTGTGCTTCGGTACTCTTTGAGATTTGTTGAGCTTAGTTGGTTATGTTTTTTTGTTCATTCATTCATTCTACAAATGTTTTTGGAGCTTGTGCCAAGTGCCAGGCATTGTTCAGATCACTGCAGAGTAAGCATTAAGCAAACTGTCAATAAACTTTATTCCCATGAATCTTACCGTCTAGTGGGAGAGAAAGGCAGCCAAACAATTAAATGAGTAAAAACATAGCATGTCAGGGGGTGCTAAGTGCTATGAAGGAGAATAAAGCAGTGTGGGTACAGAGACTCAGGGCAGCAGAATGCTCTTTCAGCCGGGTGGACTGGCAGAGCCTGTCTGCAGTGGTGAAGAGGATGTTGAGCAGAGACTGGGGAATAGAGAAGAATGAGCCTTGTAGAAATTGCAAAGGCGGCAGCAGGGGCAGGCTTGCCCTTGAAGGAAGGAGGAGGAGGCCATGGTGGATGGACAGAAATGGACAGGACATGGGAAAGAGATGGGAACACCATGGCAGACCCTGTAGGCTTTGAACAGGATTCCAAGTTGAGATCAGAAGTCAGGAGACATTTTGAATAGAGCAGCCACATTTCTGTTTTCATTTTAAGAAGTATCTCCTTGGCTACTGTGTGTAGAAGGACCACGGAGGAACCAGGGGAGACCCAGCATGGCTACTCAGTCTTTTACAATAGTCATCACTGGAAGCTGCTTGGGCCAAGTCTGTAGCTGTTGAGGTGAGGAGGGTGGTAGGATTTGGAAAATTCCAGTTTGATAAGACACATCCCTCAATGCCATCTCTCAGAGAGGGTTGGGGATGCTGAGAAGAGATCCAAGAGTTGGGTCCTGGTCACTTCAACACTAGGGACATTTGGACATTAGGAAAATGAGAAAGATCCGTCAAAGGAATCAGAGAACAAGCAGCTAGTGAGGAAAGAGAGAGGAAAATGTTAATGACATTATAAAAGCCAAATGCAGAAGGTGTTACAAATAGAATCGAGGACTTGCCTGGTCCCAATGCAGTTGATTGGTTGAGTATGATTGGAACTGATTAATTTTTCAGATGTCAATATTAAATACTTCTCAAGCTGATGATTATTCTGTATTCTCCCTTACTCATACCTATTTTTTTTTCAGTTGTAGTAAGGAATTTAGTATGAGATTTACCCTCTTAACAGATTTTTATGTGTACAATACATTAAAAGTGTACACATTAAAATGTGCTGTACACATGAAAGTGTACAACAGATACAATATTGAACATCAGATCTCTAGAACTTACTCATTTTCCATAACTGAAATTTTATACATGTTGGTTAGCAGCTCCCGTTTTTTTAGTGTTTAAACTTTGGTACAATTCTTTCTTGTCTTGCCTCCTCCAATCTCAATGTTTCTAATCCTCTATCCCTATAACATATGAATACTGAACATTTCCAGGAGATGCCAGATACCAAAGCTTGCTATGAAAACAAGTTGAGTTTTAATCATGATTCTTAGATAACAGGTCTGAGTTGAGGTCCCTTGGAATAATGCCCTTCTCTGTAGTTACGCTCAGGAAAACCAAAAGGTTGTTTAAACTGCTCCTCTGATTTATTATAATTAGCATAATAGGGTTGCCTAAATTCAGGTCATTTGCTAAATGTTTTAAGAGTTTTAAAGTTTTTACTATGTTCAATAATTACTTTAATCAACACATACCAATCAACATTTAAAGATCTTTATCTAATCTCTCTTTTCAGAAAAATGTGATGAGCCTCTGGTCTCTGGACTGTCCCATGTAGCTTTCAGCAGCTCTTCCTCCATTTCGGGCAGCTATTCTCCTGGCTACGCCAAGATCAACAAGCGAGGAGGTAAGGGAAATTGTGATTTCTTTGTCAGTACATGTGTTAGATCAGAACGTATAATATTTATGACTACGTTTTAAAAGGACATATTATCACACAACAAACGTTAGCAGGCACCCAAAATCATTCTTGCCACTTCTATTAAAAGATCCCTAGAGTACTATAAACATCTTGTGTAGTTTCTCTTGGAGAACAATATAGGAAAATTTAGGCTGGGAGTGAGAGATGGTAAGTCAAAGTACACGAAATTTTGGAGTTGCCTGTGGTAATAAATTTAAAATGGCACAAACATTCTGAGTTAAGAGAATTCTAGTTACTTAGAAAATCATTTAGAAAGAAGTAAAAAAAAAAAAAAATTGACCCAACATGTATATGGTTGTATGAAGAGCATTTTGTATTTATTGTGTTTTTTCTTTTTATTAATTTACGAGCTTCGTTCCTATTGAAAATGCAGAATGAAAAAATATGACCCTTTGCAGTTTTTCCTCCAGTGCTTAGAATTTAGCTTTGTTATAAAAACTGTACAAATATTAGACATGTGCAGCTACAACCTGAGTTTGAAACTTTGAAGTCATTGTCTCCATCAGTAAATGGAAATTTCAAAGTTGACAGCAATTCACTGAGAGTAAAAGAACATAATTAGGGACAGACACATAAAACTCTTTTGCTTCAAACGAACAGCGATATAAATATCAACAGATGGCAACTTAAAAGCGGGGAAAACAGCATTTTCTTAGCTAAGTATGAATCAACCAACAAGGCCCATGATTTTTATCCAGTAAGAATAGAAATGATGGTTGCCAGGGGCTGGGATAGGGAGGGAGGAGAAATGGGGAGAAGTTGGTCAAAAGTTACAATGCTTAGGATAGATAAGTTCTGGAGATTTACTGTACAGCATGGGCACTACAGTTAATAATAATGTATACCTGAAAACTGCTAAAAGAGCAGATCTTAAATATTCTCACCACAAAAAAAAAAAAAATAGCTATACAAGGTGATGGATATGTTAATTATCTGGAGTTAATTATTTTACACTGTATACATACACCAAGACATCATGTTGTACACTGTAAATGTATAAAATTTTTACTTGTCAGTTATACCTTAGTAAAGCTGGGGAAAAACAGGAAATACTAAATCTTAAAATAATCTCAAATGATAGCCAATTCAGGAAATAACAAATAAAAGGGAATAACTGAAGGGAGGATGTCCTGACCCGTGGGTACGTTATTCGCAGAACCTGGAGGAGGGAGCGGGAGTTGGATGGGACAAGAGACGCGAGAGATGGAGACAAGACAGTATTCTGATCAAGTCTCGTTTATTGAGCATGAAGTTACAGCTTTTATAGACAAGTGAGAGGGGACTGCCCAGTCACAATGCAAATTAGGTGAAAAAAGGACTGACCAATCAGGAAGCATTTGAGGAGTTACAGCTTGCAGTTCTCAGTTAGGTCCAGTATGTAAACGAGGCATCCAAAAGCATCCAATCAGGGGATAGCAAATGCAAAACCACGTCATTGGCTGCAAAGTGAAACTTATCATTCCTGGGAAACAGAAACTTAACTTCAACTATGAGGGGGGAGGGTA
>CAUYRT010061916.1:0-73716 GCA_963574885.1 Lepilemur ruficaudatus | reverse complement strand
CTTTGCAAGGGATAGTCTACCTCAGTGGTTCTTAGAAATACGGTCTGCAGACGCCTGGGCATCCCCAAGACCCTTTTCAGGAGTTTGCAAAGGTCAAAACTATTTTCATAATAAGATGTTATTTACCTTCTTCACTGTATTGACTTTTGTGCTGGTGAGTGCCTCAGTAAGTATTGAGGCAGTGGCTCCAAACTGTGTTAGCAGATACTGTATTTTCACCACTACTCATTCCCAGTAAAAACAATGTCAGGGTCACCTAAGAATGTCTTTTCTGGCGAGATTGATAGTAATAGTAATAAACATGGTTTTTTTGATATGTATAATGAAATGTGTCAACATTCGGAAGATCTGTGTGACTCAGTGAACCAATATTTTCCAGATGATCAATGTACCATGTTACAAAGTCACGCATGGGTAAAGGACTGCTTCAAAGAGCAAGAAAAACCAATGAATTTTAATCTAACAGTGCAAAAAGTTCGTTGATATGGTTTCAGACTCCATACTGTGATTAATCTTTAAGAAATTACCGCTTATTGAATTTGGCTGTAGTATTTATTAAAGAATATCCACAACTACCTGAAATGGCTGCTCCTCATTTTCCAAGGATGTCTGTGATGAGGCCAGATTTTCTTTATATATTTCAACCAAAACAACATATCACAACAGATTGAATGCAGAAGCAGTTGTCTTCTTTTAAGCCAGATATTAAAGAGATTTGCAAATATGTAAAGCCATGCTACTCCTCTTGTTTTATCTTTCTGGTTTGTTTTGGAAAATGAAGTTAACAGTTCATGAAAACATTGTTCATGATCTTATTTTAAAATAGAAAACATTTAAAATTTTCTTGGTTTTAATTTCTGGTACATTCAATATTAATGGAAATAAGAAAAACAAAAGCTTTTAAAAGTCTAAAGGAGTTCTGAGACCAAAAATTTGAGAGCCACTGGTCTGTGCAAGATGGATTTTTTTCCTAACAGTTTTTAATTGTACTGGGCAACTTAGCATTTTTTTGATGTATTTTGTTCTATATTCAGTTCATTTATGTTTTTATAATTTTTCATTCTTTTTACTTTGGATTTATTTTACTCTTTGCCAGCTTACCTGTGATCGTTCATTTTCAGTTCTTGTTTATTAATAAATTCACTTTATAAATTTTCCTTTGGACTTCTTTGTATCTGAGATTTTGATATATAGGGATTTTGTTATATTTCAGTTCTTAATTTTAAAAAAATCATGAATATTTTAAACATATAGAAAAGTATAGAAAATAGAGGGAAAAAAGCTGTATGCCTGGCCTCTATCTGCCTGAATTTTATTAAACAAACAAAACATTAAACACAGTTGAAACATCTTGTATACCACCCATTCCATTTCCCTCCATTTCCAGAGGAAGCCACTGCACTGAAGTTGAGGTTTATCATTTAAGTTCATATTGTTATACAATTAATAAATACCTGTGAGGTATCCATACAACATAATACTATTTTGCATGTTTTCAAAATTGATGTAATCATTCTGCCATTTGCTTTATTTGCTCAGTATTAGCTTTAAAATTCATACATGCATCTTTTATTCATTTTTAACTATGATGTGATATACTACAATTTATACATTTCTCTGCTAAGGGACGTTTAAGTTGTCACCAGTTTATAAAAATTTTATATAACTTTGATTTTGATTTCCTTTAAGCTAAGAGATTTTTTTTTTGGTGTGTTTTATATTTTTCACAGCATGGATTTTTAAAAGATTGTTGTCTAATATTGCATTTGGGTCAGTGAACATAACCTGTATGACACCAATTTCCTGAATTTGTGGAGACTTCAGAAGGAAGAGAAATTATAAACCAAAAAAGAAAAAAACTTATTTAGTCTTGGTTTAGAATAAAAGAGGATATCAACAAGAAAGTGAAGCTTTGCCAGGAAATGATTTCATTATCTGAAGTAGTTTGAGTTTTCAAATTACTATACCAGGCAGGTTATTACCGTCTTCAGTTAGAAAATGAAGGGGAGTTGGGAAATATTTATTCTCCAGTGATCTTGGCAACACAGGAAACAAAGAGTCAAACAGGTGGGGAGAGGTCTTATTCACGTTTACATTTCTGCATTGTCTCTTGCTTTTGCTGTGAAGAATCTAGCAGTTGTGAGTTTATGAGTCAATAGCGGGTTCCTCCTGAGCTATTCAACACAAAGTTCTTGGGATTTCATTCAATGCCAAAAGTTATTTCATTCAATGCCAAAGCTATTCAATACAGAGTTCCTGTTTATCCGATAAATGCAACATTCATTTCAAAATATGTAAAATATGGCATTGTCAAATTGATCTATAGACTATGCTTACCTAGGTTGATGAATTGTGTTGATAAGTTCTATTCACACCTAAATTGTGTAGGCTCTTTGGACCTCTGCGTCTAGGTTTTCTCCTTGCTATGCATGTAAAATAAAAGTGTGGCTCTAGCAAATTCTAACCTACATGCAATAATGAGTTTTCTTTAACAATTCCTTTGTTGCCAAGTATATGGTCAATATTTATAAATGTTCCAAACAGTTGAAAAGAATGTATATTTTCTACTTGTTAAATTCAAATTTGTTAATTGATGTATTCCCAGTTTCCAAACTGTTTCTGGTTAAGGAGCTCTGGGATAGGGTTCAAGAGTTTGCATTTCAAATTCCCAAGTGGTGCTGATGCCGCTGGTCTGGGCACCACATTTTGAAAATCATGCATATGGTTTTAATTTGCCTGTCTTCTTTTGCAGTTTGTTCACACTATCTTATTAGAGGTCTTGTTTTCAAGATTTTAAAATCTTTACTGATTATTTTTATGTCTTTTCTATAAATTGTGCAAATTTGGAGAGGAAGAGAGAGATTGCAGCATGTTGAGCTCAGCCTGCCACTTGGTAATCTGAATGCTCCCACAATAAGCCTCAAAAAAGTTAAGTGCCAATTGGTGGTTTTCTTGATGTTTTTAGACATTTCCTCATCAAAACAAATAGTATTTTTTTAATTTTTACTTTATTTTTCGAGACAGGTCTTGCTGTATCGCACAGGCTAGAGTGCGGTGTCACAATCATAGCTCCAACCTCCAACTTCTGGGCTCAAGTGATCCTTCTGCCTCAGCCTTCAGAGTAGCTGGGATTACAGGCAGATGCCAGCATGCCTGACTGATTTTTAAAAAGTTTTGTAGAGATGGGGTCTTACTATGTTCCCAGGCTAGTCTTGAACTCCTGGCCTTAAGTGATCCTCCCGCCTTGGCCTCCCAAAGTGCTGGGCTTACAGGCGTGAGCCACTGCACCCAGCTAGGAGTATTTTTTTTTAAACAAGTTGAACTTAAGCTTTTTTCCTCTTTGGTGAATTTCTTTATTGTACACCCTCCCTCAAAAAAAAGTCTGAGTGTGCATGAATGCTATTCTCTGATTAATGTTACGATTTTATCTCCTTGAAGGAAGAATTAGGTGGAGTAACATGAGATGAACGTGTTATTCCCACTTCTTATACCAAGGACAGGATGATTTATTCACCTAACAGTGTGAGGACAATATAGAAACCTAGGTGTAAAGGTTTCTATGGAATCTTAGCCTTAATCTTAGGTATCCGTGTCTATAGACTTGGTCTTCTGTTAGAACAGATAAACATGTCCAGTCAGATGAAACAGGGTTTTTTTCTTACAACTAATCTTAGTAACTTTCTGCCCATAATTCAACCCTATTTTGAATAAACTACGTTTCCAACCTACACGTGCATGGAGAATACAAAACTTTCTCATGTGTACTAAGCACCTGGTTTTTCTTGTTTGTTTGTTTTTTGAGACAGAGTCTTACTTTGTTGCCTGGGCTAGAGTGCCGTGGCATCAGCTTAGCTCACAGCAACCTCAAACTTCTGGGCTCAAGCGATCCTTCTGCCTCAGCCTCCCGAGTAGCTGGGACTACAGGCATGAGCCACCATGCCTGGCTAATTTTTTCTATATATTTTTAGTTGGCCAATTAATTTCTTTCTATATAGTAGAGACAGGGTCTCACTCTTGCTCAGGCTGGTTTTGAACTCCGGACCTTGAGCAATCCTCCCGCCTTGGCCTCCCAGAGTGCTAGGATTACAGGCGTGAGCCACCGCACTAGCCTGAGCACCTGATTTTAATATCATGAATAGTCTTAGTAGACAACTGGCTTGCCTGCAATCTGTGCACTCTCAGAATGGCTTACCAGTTAAGTGGTGACTATTTCAACAGCTTACAGTGCACATTTACTTAGAATATATCATCCAATTTTTACCTGGGTTATGGCTGGTGCTCCTATAAAGTGATGATTTACTTGAGAATATTTTGTTAAAATAATCATGACAAAATAATGACAGTCATAATAATTGCAAACATTTACTGAGTGTTGTTTTCCAGGTACCATGGTGTTTTAAATGCTTGTTTCGTTTTGTTACCGGTTTACTTTTGAACAGTATCTATAAAATTGTATTGCTGTGGGATACATTCTATGCAGTCTATAGACCTTTTCAGTGCGTAAGTTGAATATTTGGTAATAATTCTCTTAAGAAACTGTTTTTATTAAATATTGATTTGATTGGGAATAATACGGTAAGGTATAAATAACAAGAACGCAATGAGCACTTGGTAGCTATTTAAGAGAAAGAATAGTACCATTCCTTCTGGTTTCCCTGGATATCCTTCCCCAATCCCATCCAATTCCAGTCACCCACAGACAAAACCACTATTCTAAATTCCATGTGTATCATTCCTTTGCTTTTTTTTTTCATAGTTCTATTGCATAGATTTGCACATCCAGTAGTACATTGTTTAGTTTTATGTTTATAAAACTGGAATCATATGAGTGTTTTCTGCGATGTGCCTTTTTTACTCAACATCATTTTGAGAATCCTAAATGTGGTTGTATATAGCTTGAATTCCTTTTCTTCTCCCCCCTTCATCTTCCTATATAATGATTTATTGAGTGAATATAACAGTTTCCTTATTCATTCTATTCTAAACGGACAGTAATAGGATCTTTCAAGTTTTGAGCTATTGTGGACAATGTTGCTGTGAACATTGTGGTTCATATGTCCTGAGGCGTACGGATACAGGCTTTCCTAAGGTATATACTTAGGAATGTAACTTTTTGTTTATAGGGTATGCACATGGTAAATTTTATAGAAAAATGGAACCACCAGACTGTTTTCTATAGATGGTGGTTTTAATTTCCCTAAAAATATGTGGGAGTTCCTGTATTGCCCTATAACTTCACAATACTTGGTATTATTCTACAAATTATTTACTTTCGCCGGTATAGTGGGAGTGAACTACTTCTACAAAATATAACTGATGTAGAATAAGTTGCTTATATGTATATAGGGATAAATTTTGCAACATGTTTATACCTGTGAAACCATCACCACAATCAAGATAATGAACATAGCCATAATGAACATACCCACAAAAGATTTCTTGTGTCCCCTTGTAATCTGTCTTCTCCCTTACCTTCTTATCCCCAGGTAGTTCCTGATACGCTTTCTAACAGTATAGGGTAGTTTGCATTTTCTAGAATTTTTCATAAATGGAATCATACAGTAGGTACTCATTTTGGTCTGGCTTTTTTCACTCAGCATAATAATAAAAATAGTTCCTTTTTATTTCTGAGTATATTGCATTGTATGTACATACCACAGTTGGCTTATCTGTTCATCTATAGATGAACATTTGCATTTTTCCAGTTTTTGTCTATTACAAATAAAGCAGGCATGAACATTTGTGTACAAGACTTGTATGTAAGTGTTCTTAAATACGTAACCCAAAATGCCAAGCTGTTATTGAAGGACATGTCCCACAGGATAATCCATATCAGTCTTCTGCACAGAGCATCCTTTTAAGAGACAAGGTTACTCGAGCAATGAAATCACAGAGTGGGAGGGTTCTGGGGGGATAATAATTTGGGATATGGTGGGCAGGGGGAGTCTAGGCACCAGCATCCCTTCATTGCCCATCAGGCAATGCCCTTCAGGAGTCACCCTTTGACTTCATTCCCCTAGCTCCCTCCTGCCAATCCTTCCTTCTGATATTCTTTGTGATCTTTGTTTTGTTTGCTACACCGATAATAACAATAGTTAACATTTTTGAGCTTTCTATATGCTTCCACCCTTCTCCCTAATGAATGGTTCACCCTCACAACAGCCCCAGAAGCCAGTAATGTTTCTCATCCCTTGCCTCATAGGGTTGCTATAAGGATGAAGTGAGAGGATACACAAGAAGTACTCAGACCAGTGTCTGGAACATAAACTTAATGTATGCTAATTGCTACTATTGTTATTAAAATGTAGCCTGCCTGGATCCTAAAACTCTGTCATCATTACATTCTCTTTATCTGGACCCTGGCTTCTGCCCTGGCTATGGGATCAGTTGGTGTGTTCCAGAAATCCTTTTCCAGGATAGGGAGGGCTGGAGGAGGCCAGGAGTGAAATGGGGGATCACTTGCATTCAGGCTTCCAACTTTGAGCTAAAGGAAGCATATTGAATGTGTTTTTCTATTTGCCCTCCTAAGATCCCACTAAAATGATAAAGGAATTATAAAAAGGTATAAACATAAGACATGTTCAGATAAATGAAAGCTGAGAGAATTTATCACCCACATACCTGCACTGTAAGAAATGTTAAAGGTAGTTCCCTCTGGCTAGAGGTAAATGTTACCAGATGAAAGCTGGAATATACAGGAAGAAATGAAGAGTTCTGAAAAGGCCAAATATGTGAATAAATGTAAAAGACTATCTTTTTCTTTTAAAAATTTACTTAAATCGTAAATTTAAAGTGAAACCATTGACATGTAGATACAAAATATGTGGCAAAAGGAGCACAAAGGACTGGGAAAAGTGGGATTATAGTCTTGTAATGTTCTTGCGTATGTCATGGGCATGACCATATTTTAAGTAGACTGTGATAAATTAAGGAGGCATATTGTAATTTCTAGAGCAACAACTAAAAATAATTATACAAAGCATAACTACAAAGACAAAAAAGGAATAAATATGATACTAAAGAATATTTATTTGATTAATCAAAAGAAGATAGGTAAAAAGCAACAGTAAAACCAATGATGACAAAAACAGACAACAAACATACAGGCCACGAAGGACTAAGAGGGTGTAGAATTACCCTCCCACTATAAATAACTAAAAAGATGAACATAGTTTTCTCGTGGGAAATAAGTGACTTAGTATGTGTAAACTGCTCATAACAGTGCCTGCACACAGTGAGTGTTCAATACATGTTTCAGTTATCATTGTCGTCACCATCACTGGGGCAGGAGAGCAAGAAAGTGGGGAGACGTTGAGAGAGGATGAGAATGAGCAGGAAGGGGCATTCAGGAGGGCTGAGGAGGAGCCGGATCGCCCAGCAGAGTGGCTTTAGGATGCTAAACACCTTCTTGTTCTTTCCCTTGGAAAGAAAGATTTTTTAAAGTGGGACTGAAAGTCACTTAATGAGCTCAAGAGGGCTGGGATTAGGGACAGCCTGCTATTATTCAAGACTGTGTCAACTGGTTATGCTGCTTTGATTATTGTTTTAAACGTGTCCCGAGAGGCTTGGGGATGCTCATTTTTAATGTGAAGAGTTGTAAGCTATTCTGGTGCACAGCGGGAGTCTCTGGGGGGTTGTACCTAACAAATTTCTGCAACAGTTACAGAAGCCCAACAGCAAGAACAACATAAGAGGCATAATGTGAGGGCCATTAGCCTCCAGGCAGTGGAGGTCCCTGCATGATTAGGCAGGAGAAAATGTCAGGGCAGAAACCACACTCAGACTACTGCAGCCAGGGCCACATGGAACAGTGACAAAAGCTCCCACTTACAACATGCCAAAGAGGCAAGTGTTGTACACATGTTACTTTAATCCTCTTGATTTCTCTGCAATAGTGTGCTATTATGCCCATTTTAAGGACGAGAAAACTGAGGATTGAAAAGATTAAGCAACGTTTCCAGTATCCACCAACCGGGAAGAGGTAGAACCAGGATTTGAATTGGGTCTGGCTACCAAGATTTAGTTATTTCCTGCAGCTCATGGCACTACTCACAGAATTTTATCCGGGGAGTCTTTGCTTTTGTATTATAGGAAGTGTTTTTCAGCTCACACTCAATCTGGAAGTTTACTTGCCACCAGAAGGAGCAGAGTATAACCCTCCATCATGGCTAAATCATAGGTGAAGATGGAGGAGTCAGGGGAGTGACAGCTACAGCTCAGAGGGAAAGTCTCACATGGCATGTCATGGTTAATCTGATATGTCAACTTCACTGGGCCACCAGGTGCCCAGATACTTGGTCAAACATTATTCTGGGTATTTCTGTGAGGGTACTTTGGGATGAGATTAACATTTAAATAGGTAGGCTGGGTACAGCAGCTTGCCTTCACCCAGTGAGTTGAGGGCCTGAATAGAACTAATGGGCTGACCTTTTCCTGGGCAAGAAGGAGTTCTCCTGCCTGCCCGCCTTCAAACTGGGCCAATGGCTTTTCCTGCCTTCAGTACTTTCACTGAAACACGGGCTCTTCATGGATCTCCAGGTTGCCGACTCATCCTGCGGATCTTGGGACTTGTCAGCCTCCGTAATCACGTGAGCCAGTCCCTTACACTGGATCTCTTTCTACATGTGCAGCCTTCTGGTGCTATTTCTTTGGAGAACCCTGACGGATACACTCTGTACCCTACACATATGTGCTAACAAAGGGTGTAAAGTAAGAAAGTGCCTTTCCCTTGAAAATGCAGTAGATATATTTACAGTAATATGTGGACTTGGAGCAGATATTCGTTATCCTTTGCCTTTAGTGTTCTGAGCCCTGACTCAGGAAAGGGACGAGGCTTTGATGAGCAGTGCAGTTGATAGCTCTTTTGCCCGGGTCCCCGGGGCACTACCCCCAGACTTCGTGACAGCCCCTGTGAGTGCTCTGTTGATCACGCTGGTGTCCACTGAGCAGTCCGGAAGCTCTGCCTTCCCCCAGCACTGGGGTGAAGCGACAAAGGGGGAGGAAAAGAGGAGGAGGCTCTGTTCATACATCTCACAGAATAGAACTTGAATAAAATGCAAAACCAAAGAAAAGGAAGACGTTTCCTAAAGGTCTTATCTGGCTAAAGCTGTCCATCCATTCCTAGCAAGGAGAGTTTGGAAATTAACATCAGAGTCCGCCCCACTACATATTATTTATCTTTCATTGTATATAATTATGATAACTGTAATGATAGTAATAATAATGGTGACCATGAATTGAATGATTGCTATGCTCCAGGTTCTGTGCTAAGTACTTTGAGTATATTATCTCATTTTAACCTTCCACTAAATGAAGTAGTTTCTATTGTCCCATTGTACAGATGAGAAAACTGAGACCCAGAGAGATTCACTGACTTGCCCAAGATCACACAGCTACTAAGTGGCTCAATCAAGTTTTCACCCAATCAGTGTGACCTTGAGCCTATGCTCTTAACCCCATTCTGTAGGGTGAATGTGGTAATTCTCATCTGGTTATTTTGTTTGGCTTCATAAAGTTGAGGAACCACTTCAGGTTTCTGAATGAGGTGGTCCCCACCTGACAATGGCAGCCAAGATTTGGGTGCCCAGACTGGAATGACCAGGTACAAGCTTGTGTATTAACACATTAACTGCCATGTGAGTTGTATTTAACTCATGCTAGTTTTGAGCCTGGGGCCTTGTGAAGCAAATGTAACTCACATGTCTCTTCACCTTGGGAGCCACAAGAAA
This sequence comes from Lepilemur ruficaudatus, assembly GCA_963574885.1. Taxonomy (NCBI): domain Eukaryota; kingdom Metazoa; phylum Chordata; class Mammalia; order Primates; family Lepilemuridae; genus Lepilemur; species Lepilemur ruficaudatus. The sequence goes on along the minus strand of CAUYRT010061916.1, from coordinate 63,988 downwards.
TATTTTCAAGTTGCATATAACTTATGCACAGAAAACTATAAAAAATAAATTTTTCATTAAGTTAGAAATGATCGTTTTCTTTTTAAAGTTTTTGTTCTATTTTTGTAATAAAACGCTGTGGCCCCAAGGAAAAAAGTTGTTTTTCTAGTGTGGTAGTCAATGTGGTAAATGCTACATACCTTAGCCAAGCTTGTCCCTAACTGGGTGTGCCGTCTTTGAATGGCACAATTCCCATTAGCAGTAACATCTGCTTCCTCTTAGTATAGCAGCATTGTAATCAGACCATCTCTAAGTAACCAGGCTTTGGTTTCAAATCCTGTTCTGCCCCTCAAGCTGGGTACTCATGGGTAAGTGACCTAAACCTTCAAAGCCTCAATCTTTTTATGTATCCAGCAGGAATTCTAGCACCTTCCTCATAAGATCATTGTGAGGACTAAAGAATAAATGTAGGTCAAGCATCTAACACTGTGCCTGGCACTTAGAAGGTGCTCAATGAATGTTCATCTTGCAGAGCAAGAGCTGTGACTTCCTGGTCCTGTGCCCTTCATCCACCATCACCTACAACTTGGAGGCATCTTAGGGGTTTTCTAATACGCATGAATAGAACCCCTGTGTTCAATCAAACAGACATTTGTTGAATGCAAATATGATGGTGCAAATAGGACGCTAAGCACAGTGAAGTAGGCCTCTGGTTCCCAAGTGTCCCTGGCTCCTGGAGTGGGGTCTGCAGTGTGGTCCTTGGTTTGTTACAGTTCTGTCTGCCCTTGGTGTGGGCTTGCAGGGCCAGGTGGAAGCTTTGCAGAAACTGGGACTCTGATGGGGTCCACTGGGGTCCCTTTAGGGACTGGAGTATGAGCTCTCTAATCTCACTGCAGAGGTGCAGGTGCAGGCTTGGTTGTGTGGCCGATGTCTCACATCCTAGAGGATGAATTTTGAAAAAAGCCTTCCTAGTATGCAGTAACAAGAATTCTAGTCTTCTGCAAGGTGGAGGTGGCGAGGATGGTGTTTTCTTCAGCAGTAGGGAGGAGGCACAAGGATAGAGGCGTTTCTCCAGTTCTTGATTGCCCTTTTTACTTTCTCTCCTGCTTATTACCTCACAAGACCCCAAGGCGACATGGTGGACTCTTTGACTCTTTGCCGACAGAGGCCGGCACCTCTTATGAAGGCTGCCTGGGTGACCTGTGGTTATGTCAAAGGTGTTTACTTGAGAATGAGCTGTTTGCTCTTCGTCCTGTCATCTGCTAAGCCCAGGTGCAGGAGCTAATTTTGGTAGCTGACTTCAGGAATTACTTCCCACCATCCCCAAGCAGATCTCATAAGCCTATGCTTGCTGTGAACCCATGTGCGTGCGTGTGTGTGTGTGTGCACGCATGTGCGTGCTTGCATGCTTCATAAACTTGCTCACTGATAACAAACCTGATTTAGAGTCTTAACAGAACTCCCTACCTGATTTCCTGCCCTTTCTTATGGGCACTAGTTCCTCTTTAACCACCAGGGGATAAAGTGTTTGAGGAAGAGAATTGTTCTGAGCAGAGCTGGTATGAACGTGCTCTTCTGGTTATACTTGGCTTTCTGGAGATGGACAGACTTTTACAGGATCCAAGGGAGCACCAGGAAAGAGCGTCCTGTGGTCTTGCACTTTTTGTAATGCCAAGGTTCTTCTCCTTTAAAAATGAACTGTAGACAGGTCATATGCCAGGCCAGGGAGGGAAAAATAACTGGAAAATAATAAAAATGGAACAAGAGAAAGTAGATCTAAGTAGTTACAGCAATATGTCTTTCAGTTAGATATAAGGAAGAATTGCCTCCCAGCAGGTTCAGAAACTATAAATGAGATTCTAAGGACATGGAAGCCCCTCCTGAAAGATGCCATTAACAACAGCAGTAGCAGCAACAACAACCGTGACATTTTAAAAGGTCTTAACCTCACACCAGGCACAGTGCTCAAGCCAGTACTGCGCGATTCATCGAGTCATGCTTGCAGCTGGCCGACATGGGCAGTCTCAACGCCATTTGACATGTGTGGAAATGGTGGCTCATGGTTTAAGCCACTAGCTCAAAATCACAAAGCGGAGCATGGCGGCACCAGGCTTCGAATGCAGGCCTGACTCCAGACCCCTAGCTTGTTTTCTTCCTCTGATTTTGATGAACAAGCTCTAAAGCAATGTCGGTGTGAGATGATTTGGTGGTGGGATACATCCTGCCTCTTTTATGGAATTGTCCAGATACATCAGATTACCTGTGTAAAAGCACTTTGAGGAGTGTGCAATACTGTTCAAGTATAAAGATGCATTATTATTACCGTCATTAACACTGGGACACTGAATTTTTCCAGCGCTGCGAGGCATTTCTGCGGTGTTCCCGTCTCCAGTCACTAGGGGGAGGCAATAGACAATGCATGCAAGCGAACTTAGTCTTGAATGCGCATTTTTCTTGTAAATGAGGCTTAGAGATTTAGAATAGATTAGTAAAGGTATGTTTGGGGCCTGACTGCCATCCCCATCAAGGCTGGATCTTGTGCTTTTGTTGAAGTGTTTGCATGTATTAGTATTAGTCTATCCGAATACGTTTGAATAGTGGGTTCTGCCCAACAAATGAACGCCAGATAGACACTAAAGGCCAGCCACTGACTTCCCCCCGTTGTTCTCCGCTTCTTGCCTTCTTCCTCTCCTGTGGTGCTACCTGTGATCATTTCTGCTTTCGGTGCGGTGCAGTTTATCGTCTACTCTGTCCATTACGTTTCACTGCAGACGGTGTCATCTGAGGCAGAGCCAGTAAGGTGTGTCCCCGACCTCTGCCACCCTTGAGGGGTGCTGCTCTGGGTTGCCTTTGGCTTCCACGGAGTCTCTTCCTCAGTTGGGGGGTCCTGAGGGGGCCTGTTTGGCTGCTCTGCGAGGACCATTCTATGACTATTTCTAGGTCATTCTCATCCCCACTCTACTTCCTACAGTGATATGTTTTCTCCTCTTTCCATTCTTCTAGAATTCCACATTCATCTGCATTTCCCTTCTGCTAGGTGGAAAGTATGTTGGACTAGGAGTTCTAGCCTTGCGGGTACCAGTTACCAGCTGGTTGGCCTTGAGACATGGCAAAGCCCCATAGAGCCTTTCTTTACAGGGTAATTATAACTTCCACGCCTACCTCCCAGGTAAAGGATGATTTATTTTGTAGCTCAAATTAGTCTGGCTCTTGCCAAGGCTGTTCAGTTATCCAAATAGTCCATTTTCTCTTCCACTTCAGGTGTTTCTGGGGGTCAGTCCCAAGGTTCTCATGAAGAAGCCCTCAGGTGTGGTGTCTGCTCCGTTCTACCAGATGTGGGGGGTCCCCCAGCCAAGGTAAATTCTGCTGCTGCTTGCTGGGAACCAAAGCTCTATGGGTTCTGTCTCAGTCTGTTAGGGCTGCTATAACAAAGTACCACAGACCGGATGGCCTATAAATAACAGAAATGTATTTCTTACCGTTCTGGAGGCTGGAAGTCCGAGATCAGGGTGTCAGCATGGTTGGGTTCTCGTGAGGACCCTCTTCCAGGTTGTAGAGACCTGACCTCTCTTTGTGTCTTTGTGTGGCAGAAAGAGAGCAACAGAGCTCTCTGGGTCCCTTTTATAAGGGCAGTAATCCGATTTATAAGGGCTCCGCCCTTGTGACCTAATCATCCCTCAAAGGCCCCACCTCCTAATCCTGTCACTTTGGGGGTTAGGATTTCAACATATGAATTTTGGGGGACACAAACATTCAGCATAACAAGCTCTGTTGCTAAAGGGAAGAGTGGCTCTCCTACCTTTGTGTCACCCTTGCTAGAAGGGTCCCAAAACAGTATTGCTTGAGCCCCCATGAGCTGCAGAGCTCACATCCCTCTCAGCTGCCTCTCCCGCCTGCCTCTCCCTCAAAGCAGTATTGCTTGAGCCCCCATGAGCTGCAGAGCTCACATCCCTCCCAGCTGCCTCTCCCATCCTGCATCCTCTGAGGATGAGTTCCACCTTCCTATATCCCTCTGCAAAGAGACTATTGGCAAGGCATGCCTTAATATTTTTAAGACCATTAGGGAAAAAATCTTGAGTTCTTCCCAAGAGATTTCCTGTGCATGTAGACTGCTGACCATGTCTAAACCGCAGTGGTGGATGATGGAAAGCTCTGGCTGAAGATGAGATCCCTGTTTTAGTTGAAAAGAATTCCATTGTCACCATCACTCTCCTCTTGTCCCATCCGTCATGGTTCCTCTTCCTTCTGCACTACCCTCAATCTCTTTCTTTCATTTTACATACCACCATAATGTGTTCAAAACTGGAGAAGTGTCAAAAAGACAGAGGATTAGTTTAAAGGAGCTCCTTTGGACAAATATAGGACACCTTGATCATCACAGCTAGTAATAACATTATGGGTAATAACTCATTGCATGAAAAAAAGAACCTGTCAGTCCACCTTTCTACTAAATAAAAGGGGGAGGTAGAAGGGAAAGCCCTTCTTTATAGAAGAACGCCAATTAATAAGCACAGAGGAATGATAGAATTACAAGAGCACCATGTTCAGCCACCCCCACAGTAATAATTAATTAAGGCAGGAATTATTAATGGCTGCTAATGCCATTGGGTGAAAGGTTGTTGGCAAAGAGGATCTCGCAGTCTCAAGTGTCATCCCGTAGATTACTTACTAATTACAAAGAGAAAATGGTACTTTTATGGTGGAGAAATTTGGCAGACACCGCTGTGTCGGCAATCAAACTTGACATCAATTATGGACAAATCAGCACCATGGCCTCCGGCGTGACACAAGAGGACGCAACACCACCTGTGTGGGATTCCTGCCAAAATGTTGACTTGGGACCCAATCAAGAAGAAACAGCCAAATAAACCTAAATGGAAGGACATTCTGTAAAACAACTGGCCTGAATTTTTCAAAAAGTCAGTGTCATAAAAGACAAGAAGTCTGAGAACTATCCCAGATCAAAAGAAACTAACAGGACATTCAGCCAAGTGCAATGTGTGACCCTTGATTGGATCCTGGATACTGGGGGGAAATTGGACTCTGAAGGACATTATTCCAGCAAGTGAGGAAATCAGAATGTGGACTGCAATAATATTACATCCATGTTAAAAACTGTAATTTGGTTAATAATGGAAAAATTAAAATGAAACAAGATATCATTTATTATTTATGCCTATGTGTCTCAGAAAAACCATCTTTGTGGTGTTTCTAAAAGTCTCTATATCTTATGGGCTGGTAAATATTCTTATGATCCTTACTTGTTCCTTTTCTGATCTTCCCTCTTAATTTTCTTTAATTTTCTGTTTTTCAATTTTCACAAAGAAATGAGGGAAAATAATCAAGAAATGGCAGTTTGAAGGGCACCATTATTAGCTGGTGTTTCCCTTTCGTACAACTGAGGGAGAGCCACAGCCTTCGATGCCTGGAGTCGTTGCTGTTTTTGTTGGACAAGTGCTTATACGGCACCGGTTTGGGTTAAGTCATTTTTACTTCTTTTGGGTTCTACAAATTTACTTATTGGAAAAGCACAGAATTTCCTTTCTTTGCTCTCTGTAGCTCTATACCCAGGGCAGAAGCCTGGAACCAGGCAGGCTCCATAAATGGGTCATGTGGACCGGGTAGCTCCTTGGGCTACACCATGGGCAATGAAACCCGAAGTTCCTTGCCAAGAGGAGAAAAGTTGTTGCTATTTAAAAGTTATTATTATTTATTATTATTTGAATTCCAATAGCCAAAATACTGCCTGAAGGAGCACAAGGTTGATTTCATAAACAATGGAATGGGAAAGATGAATAATTATGCAAGGGCAGTCTCTCCTGCCAAATACAAACATTTTTCTTGGCTTTGGGGAAGTTTTCTTGGTTTTGTTTTTGAGTTAGGAGAGGAGATAAATTGAATTTGATGTCAGGAGTATTTTACAGAAACGATCACACTATCAGAACCAAGACTCAGATTGGGGGGATGTTGATGGAAACGGCAGATAAGTCTGGGTGGCCCCAAGCATGGGGCCCTGTGCTTCCCTGCCCAGGGCATAGCCCAGGGAGACCACGTGCTGCTTAGAGCTCCCACGGCAGCCTGGCCCCACAGAAATGGGAAGTCACGGATGACTGGGTGACGCCAGAGGGCGCTGAGGGCAGCCTCGTGGGATACTGACAACCATCACCGTGCAAAGAGAATACCCAAAGTTCCCTGTGTCCCTTAAAAGGGCAGGGTGCGGCTGACAGAGGCCCACAGTGGGGATGGGGAAGGCATAGTGGGCAAAGACATTTATTTAAATTCGACAAGATTAACTTCATTATCATCAGCAAAATAGGGGCTCAGATGCAGAAGTTAAATTGGTTTACGTGACATTAATGTTGTACCTTGACAGTCTGAGTCAGAGGCTGTGAAATTGGAATGGCGATACCTGTTTTGTTGGGTCTAGCTGGGAAAAATGAGCAGGCATCATTCTGGTGTTCCCCATAGCAGTATCTGAATTTTCTTGGCTTGTTTTGTTTTGGGTAACATGGTTTCCCAGGACTGGGGGACTGGCCCTTTCTTTTAGCCCAGTTCTCCTGGTTCACCTTGGATTCCTGGCACAGACAAGGAGGGCTGGGGGGTGGTGTGTGGTGGGCCCTCCCACCTTTCCAGGCCTTGCTCCCCAACCTCAGTCTGCAGCCAGTGGCCAGAGCTGTGGGACGATGGGTGCTGTGGTTGGATGTGTACCCCAAAGTTCATGGGTTGGAAACTTAATCCCCAATGCAACAGTGTTGAGAGGTGGGACCGTTAATGGACTGATGTCCTTATTGCAGGAGCAGGTTTTCTATAGAAGAGAGTTTGGCCCTCTCTAGCTATCTCTCTCACTATGTGATGCCTTCCACCCTGTTACAACCCAGCAAGAAGGCCCTCACCAGATGCCAGCCCCTTGATCACGGAATTCCCAGCCTCCAGAACTGTGAGCCAAATAAATTTCTGTTCATTATAAATTGCCCAGTCTGTGTTATTCTGTTATAGCAGCAAAAAACAGACCAAGACAATGGGGATGTCTGTAAAGGCCTTGGGGGCACAGGGACCTGAGGGTGCCCACAGGAGAAGCCCATCCACAGCCCCTAAGAAGCAGGAGGTTGATTCTTTCCCTCCCCAGATGGCAGGGGCACCTGCTGCGAATTTTCTTTCAGCTGGGCAAAGCCCAGATCACTTTGCTGGCGGGCGGGGCCGTGGGGCCACCGCAAGCGCGGAGCATGGTGAGAAGCTTCAGCTGCAGCTGAGTGCTCTCCTCTCCCCTCTCTGCTCTCCCTGGCACCCGTACAGCCTCTCTCCATAGTAGGCAAGGCTGCACTGGGAGGCCGCCAGCTGTGGGGGCCCTTTCGTGGTTGTGAGGGAATCGTGCGGGCAAGTGTGACCTTTGGAAACACAAGGAGGTCACTCGGGAGTCTGCAGCTTTAGGGGCTTTGGGAAGACTGCAATTCAGTCTGTATCCTGTGGCTCTGAGTTTTTAATCTCAAGTAATAAACTGTCCATTACACGAAAGACTCACTGTTCCAGAAAACCAAATGCACCGTCTTGGCGAGGGGAGAGTAGGGCAGGGTGCCTCCTTCATCTCCAGAAAATCATTGTCTGATGCTTAACAGCTCGGGGGCAGTAAGGGTGGGGAGCCGGCTGCTGGGGGTCGGGGGAGTCTGATGCCTGGTTTATCTATTTTCTTGCTCCCTCGCCTCCTCCCCAGTACTCTGCTGTCCCAGGGCTCCAGGCGGTGACAGCTGGTTCCTGCCTGGCTGTGCGCCTTGTAATGGAGGGGCAGCCCTCCTCAACACAGAAAAGGAAGGATCGACTCCCAGCCTCCGCGGAGCCAGCCCTGCGGTGAGGAGCCTGCTCACACTTACCATGTGAGCGGTGTTGGGGTCAGGGTCCCGGTCAGCGGCCAGGTTCTTTATCTGAAAAAATGGGAGCGACACAGGCTGGAGGAGGGCATGACGGGAAACACGGTGAGAGCAGCAGCTTGTCACAAAGAACACACACCTGACAGCGCACAGGAACTCGGGAACAAAGCTGTAAACGATAAGGGCAAGGGCTAGGACAAAAAATGAAGTGCAATAGTGGGCAAGAGGACTTCTGTCTTTTAATGCTATTGGAATAGGTAACATTTCATGCCTTCCGGGTACCTGGCACTGCGTAGGCACTTGACAGGGGTCATCTCATTTCGTCCTCGCAGGAGCCCTGTGAGGAGGCACCAGTTTTACGTATGAGAGAACAGAGAGACATGATGTAACTGTAAGTGGTGGGCCCAGTGACAACGTCACACCGTCCGACCCCAGAGCCCAACCTGGAACCACAGCCTCGTGCTGTCCTGCCTCGGTATGTGGAAAGGGGGAGGCAGAGCTCGAGGGGAAACGGGTTCCTTCACCCAAGCTTCGTGTCGTTTCCTCCAGTGCACCTCGGTGCCTTCGTTCTCTTGGCTCCACCTGCCTGCGAGACTCGGGGCTGCTCCGTCACAGCTGCTGCCGTGGCCGTGGACTCTGCCAAGGCTCTGGTGCGGGCTGTGCCCGGGGTGCCCGCTTGCTCTCGGAGCTTCCAGACGCGAGTGAGCATCATGCCACAGGGTGTGGAATCTGCTTCCCCGAGCGGCAATGGGCCACTTGATGCAACTCAGAAATTCAAGATGTGGCCATGGGCCACCCTCTGCCAGTGAGAATATGGAGACGAGTAAATAAATCCCCCTCCTTTCTTCACTTTGATGGACTGTCCTGAGGTACATTTTTTCTCGGTGCAGACTGACCAGAGACGTCCCATGTGGCCAAGAAGACACATGTATCTTTTGGGAAACGGCCGCCTCTCCTGAGACTTGTTAGGAAATAGTGGGCAGCGCCACGAGGGTCCGAGCTGCAGTGACCTCCCATCCTTCCCTGACGCCTTTCCTTGCTCCCACGGTCACTGCGCTGGCATTGCACTTCCTACAGCACTAGCCTTTGACCCTTGCCTCAAGACATGTTTCCAGACTGAGAGGAACCTAACACGGGCTTTGCAGTTCAAAGTGAAGTTTCTTCTGAAATTTCCCTCTAGGCGACTGTCTTATACCATTCTGTTGTTAGGGAGGAGACTTTGTCCATGGATCAGACCGTCCAAGAAGTAAAGCCCAGTGGCTTTGGCGTGAGAGGTCTGTGCTTTGCTCAGGGGGCCTGATCGCTGGTCTCTCTCCATGGCAAGTTTGATTGGGATGAGGAATTCACAACTAGAGGACCGTGACATTGGCCACTGTCGTTCATTTCCGGCTACTTACCTGGTCCTGCCCTGATGGCCCCATCTTTTCTCTTTGTCTATGCACTGGTAGGAATGCCCTTGGCGTTTGCATGTTATCCTACTGAGAAGATCCAAATCCCTTGGGCTGAGCCCTGTGTCTTTCCTTCCTAATAAGCTAAATGGCGGCTCGGCCATTGAAGACTGCAGATCTCTGTTGTGAATTGGTGGTATCAGAAAGCCGTGGCATAACTTCCCATTCTAACCCTCAGAGCGCGTTCCCCTGCTCTGACGTCACTGCCAAATTCCTGTGGGACTCTTTGCAGATGAATTCCAGACAGCTAAACATCTTGTCGACACACAGAAAAATAAGGACTGGAACTTTTTCCCCACTGGATTAAGACAATGCTGAGAGTGAGGTATCCTGGTTTCAAATGACAATGTCCCCTCCTTTAGCTTGTCACTTGGTCATCTGTTGGCCCCTGGCTGCAGAGAATTCTCTCTAGGAGAAACCATGTGGCCACTTGGGGCGTGTTCTTAGATCCCCTCCTATTGGCCCTCATGTAACAATGATGTAACCTAAAAGTCCATGAATTAATGAATCTCTAAAAACCCAATTTAAGTTTTTAAGATTTATATTAATAAAATAGCTCTAGGCTCCTCTGTAGCTATCTCACTGAAAATACTAGAGCAGAGCCACCCCGTGGCAAAGCTGCTGAACCTCCATTCCAGCCTAACTGTGAGGGGCGGCCTCGGTAATACCAGCATGAAGGAAGAGGCTTTACCTGGGGAGAGAAAGTCTTAGTCCATGACTGCAGAGTCCCCTAGGCTGGGTCAGAGTGGGGCTAAGATGGAAAAAGTTCTCTGAGGGTCAGAGAAAGCAACCCGGCAAGCTCCACGTGGCGCGTGCACAGCCCACATCACTCTGCCCATCTCTACCTCAGAGTCTCTGGGTGGCCAGCTGTGAGGCGCAGTGGTGAGCAGAGGAACTATGTCCCTCACACTGAGATTGGAGCTGCTTCTGGGGTCACTGCATAGAGGACAAGTCACTTAAATGGAACCTCCCTGAGGTCACCAAGAGGCCCCATTTGGGCCTCTGGTCATTTGGGGCTTTGGCCTCAGAAGCAGTGGCCACCCAGGCTCCACTCTGAGAGGAGCCCATCAGTGGACAAGCTTTAGGGGTGATGAAAGGCAGAAACCTTGGATAAAGGAACATCAGGGAGATGGCCCAGGAAGTCCAAAGATGATGCGTTAGTTCACTGAAGAGCTGCTCTGGTCCAACAGCTGGAAGCAGACTGAGAGTTCCGGGACCCCAGTGCCCAAGCCTTGGGTCTCTTTTTCATCCACTGTCAACTCCAACCCCCAATCCCCTCCCTGCTGGTAAGACTCCTGCCCTTGTCTAGTCCCCCAGAGACAGATTTGGGGCCTCACGGATAGAAGGATCCACACACGGGGCTTCTAGGATCAACACGACCCCTTTAGATCCTGGAGTCTGGATTCTCCAGGAAGAGCTTCCTGCTTCTTCACCTTGGGCATCAGTTTGTTGTTCGCTGAATGAACATCAGAACAGCACAGACCCATTTCCTTTCAGATGTCCAAGCGACTGCTTATGTTGCAGGGACAGTCAGGATGAGAACAGGCTGATGTACTTGGAGTCAAAGACTTTTTGCTAAATGGTTCTTTTGGGATCACAGTCCTGTAAACAGATATATGCTCCCAGCGTTTTCTCAGTCATATCTTTGGTGCCAGGGTGTCTGGCTGCTGTTTTGTTGGAAGCTGCATCCAGGGTGACTACAGACTACTCAACCCAGGTCTAGTTTCTCTCCCAGTAGACCCAGAAGGACTGAGCCGACAGGTCACCACGGGCCTTCCGGATGCAGACATGGCCTCTACTCAGCTTATTTTGTCTCCCAATTTTCCTTTGGTCCGTGTGAAGCTTTTACTAGCTAGGCTAGATCATTCTTATGAAGAAGGTTGAGTAAACCCCCACGACATGCGGTAACGTGATAGCATTTCCGTGACTGAGTATTTCTGCTGTTTTTTACTTCTTATTTTGCTCATTTCTCTTCTCCTTCCCCTACATGCCTTTTTTTTTTTTTTCCTGTTTTTTTTGGTTAATAAAGGAAGGGCTCTTTCTGTCAGGCTGTTGAGACACCCAGGGTTGCCGGTTTTTCCCGGAGTATTGAAGGGTAACTAATGTTCAGTCTCAAGAAAGTAAAATAGCTTATTCTGGAAACCCAGGACATCTATACACACAGCTGCTTCTCTTTGCTGAGGCACACTAAATGCTAACTTCATCTTTTTGATAATCTGGGCGCCTCCTAGAGCAGTTTGGTCTTTAAACTTTTTAAAGAATCAAACCCCTCCTCAAGTGACAAACCATAGCCCCGATGTGTGAGACAGAACGCGGCAGCCCTGGTTGTGGGGGTGGGATAGAAGCTCCCCCACTTGGTCTTCACTGTCCCTCTTCCATCCTTCACAGGAGTCCACCAGCCCCTTGGCGAACCCCGACACTGCAGAACAGTGAACGGCTATGCTGGTGAAAAGTGTGAGCGGGCATATTTTGGTATTTATTGACGAGATCATGATACTGTTAAAGACTATATATATATGTATATCTCACTGGTTTGACAAAAACATTTTTGCGTATCAATGGTACAGGTGCAATGGCCTCCACAGAAAGCCATTTGACAGAGTCAATTCCTGCCTAGAGGGAAATAACAGCTTAGGTCCTATAACAAGCACATAAGATACGCATATCATTTAGGGGAGGGTACCCATCTCTACCACGGCCACCATGACCTGGCCCAGAAAAACACAAAGAGCTGACGAAGACTTCTTGGGAGCTACAAGTCTGCTCAGGGCCCAAATAGGACAACTTCTTCCATCATTTCTGAATCAAGATTCCTTGACAGTCAGAAAGCTAAAGGGCTTCTCTTGGGGTTACCTTGATGCTCTGTTGGTACAGAGAAGCTGGTCCATTCCAATGGACTTGGAGGTCGTTGGTTACAAACGGACAGCTTTGGTGACTGTTACATAACTGTTCTAGGGCTTATGAGTTTGGATCGAGCCCTGTTTCCCCCACAAGTTCTCTGTGCACACATTGCTAGTGGATACCGTGAACCACTCACCAACTGTGCTGGGGCAGAGTCTTTCTCAACAAGCACAGCTAAGGAGATGTGGACAGCAGGTAGAAGTGCGTGATCTGAACGTGTTGACTGGTAAGGCCCTGTAGGTGATACGATCCTACCCTCTGCAGCCTCCTCTCAGCAACAGTGATCCTTCTGTGTGACCCCACAAATGGCTGCTTGCAGTGCATTTGTCATGTAAAAGCAAAAAGAACAAGGACTTGGAAGCAGCTTGTGGGCTTTGTCTAATAAATCAGATCCCATTAAATTCCAAACATTTCTGAGAAATCAGGGAGGGGAACCCAGTAAGTTCTGTTAGTTCATGGCTGAATAATTGCTAATTGGTTCTTCATTTTAAAACACAAAGAATTACATTAAATGTTACTGTCTTCATCTGGAGAGAGATTTGTTTTGTTTGACAAAGCATTATCTGTGACATCTTGGGTTAGTGCAAACCACTTGGTCCTACCAGAAAATTCATAGGTATGGAATTTTAAAATTTCCTTTAGGTGGGTATTAATAGCTCCTAAATTCTCTTTCTAATTTCTTAGTCCCACAACACTGTGATAGTAGCTCTCAGGCCTGATGGAACCCACCTGCTCCATCCAGGGGGTCTCCCTTCTCCCTGGAGATAGGCATGAGTTTCCTCTCTTGCCTCCACCCTAAGACACTTCCCTAAAACACTCTGTTTCATAAAACAACCATCTTTCTTCGTTTATAGAAAGACAGTGGTACAATGAGGTTCAATATGCAGTATCTGGCGAGCATGTCTTGTGTTAAAGGGCTGACAAAGGTGAAATAATGAATTTCATTTATGAAAGGGATGTTGTTGACTATTATCGGTTTGAGTTTTCTGCAGTTAGTGATGATGGATTTGCCATTCACTCCTTCAGTAAATATCGGCTGATCACATTCTCTGTGTTCCAATCTGCCCCTGTTGTGTTGCTCTTTCTTTACGTGCTCAAGGACTTTCCTGTTGGTTAACTGGTGCTAGGGAGGTGCTGAGTACAATCGTGGACAAGAGTAAACAGTATGTCTGAATGAACCCACCATTCTTAGTACAGTCCTTTAACCCATGGAGCAATTGTAATAGCCGCTATTCCCCTTTCCTGGTAAGATTTCAAAATAGTAACTATATATTAGAGCCATAGCGAGGAGGCTAAGAATATGGGCTCCAAAGTGCAATAGCCTGGGCTTGAATCCTGACTCTGCCACTTACTGTACAGGAGGCTTTAAGCAAGGTACTTCACCTCATGGAGCCTCAGTTCTCTCACCTGCAAAATGGGATAATAATGTTATCAACCTTCTAGGGTTAGTGGAGGATTAGATGAGGTAATGCTCAAAAAGTTTATAGAATAGGATGTGGCACAGGGTGAGTTCTCAGTAAATGTTAGCCATTATTATGATTATTATAATTGTAATTTTTTTTGGTCTAATTTCCCTTAGTTGCCGTGGAAAATATAGTTATGAAGAGTGATCATTGCATATGAATAATGACAGCAACCTTTTGACTTACTTGATTCTTGTCTAAAAGCTTGCTGCCAAAGATGCTCTCCTGGGTCATGGGATATTGTCCTTCTTTCTTTCCCAAAAGGAAGGGCAGAGTGATGAGGTAGAGGATTGCAGAGAAATCAGGAGACACAAAGTTGGGTGTTATGCGTTCTTGACCATGGAGTGACTTTGGGTCAATTCTTCAATCACTTTCATGTCACCTTTCCCCATGTACAAAATCAAACTCCTAGAAACCACAGTAGGTGGCAGTGAGAGCCTTGAGACATGTAGATATCGTGGATTGGTGCATATTTTCAAGAATTTTGTACATAACATGGTAAAGTGAGCCAAAGCACACATCCTGGTGAGCCCGCCAGCCTCCATGGAAGTCATCCTTTAATGTGGTAAAAACCCAAATCTTATCATTTATTAAACCCCTAGTATTTGCTAGGTTCTATATATTTATTATCTCATTTATTCTTCACAGAAACTTGATGAGTAAATTGCATTATTCTCATGTTGCAGATAAGATGTTTGAGCCTCCAAGAATGGAGAGCTCTCACTTTCCCTCTGAAATGGGGATTGGCTGCTCCGCCCGCCAGCATCCTTGAGTGATTGTGCGGAGCTGGGGGCCCTGCCAGCCTGAGGCAAATCTGTAGTGTAGGGAATGAAACAATCCTTTGTGGTTTTCAGTCTGTAGGATGTGGGGGTTCTTTGTTACTGCAGCATAACCCGGCAGGTCTCGAACTCCAAATCTTAATGATCTATGCACAGATTGACTACTTGGTGCCTAATAGCCCTTAAACATTTTTTTGAAATAGGAGGGAAAATCCAGAGTCCAGGAAAGCAAAGTGTTGAATTCCAAACTGTCATCTCTGTTGACAATTTGGTAAAACAAGCAAGAAAAACAAAAACAAAAAAACCCAAAAAACCCCAATAAAAACAAATAAACAAAAAACCCCACATACACACAAAACAAGAACAAAAATGATGTCTAGGGAGTTAGTTGCCCTTTAATCAAACAAATAGGCATAAGACTCAATTTCTTAGTTTTCACATCTTTTCAAAGGTCTTTTCACCCCCATTTCTCTTGGTACCATATCTACGTGGCCTGAGGAGGAATCTGGGCCAGGAGGTGGTTTGTGCCTTTGCAAGCAGGTTGGATTTATTTCTGGCTGAGCACATCTCTATCTGTCACCCAATTATCGTCAACAAATATTTAAATGTCAGGCAAGCAGCTCCAGAATGGAGCCCTGGGTATTAGGCCTTTGCGAGTCCCAGCTGATCATTATTAATCCAATGACTATAGTTGTGAATTGGCTAAGAACACACAATGCAAGCGATTACAAGTGCTCTTGTCGGTGGGGCTCTCTCCATTGAAAGATGTTTTAGATTTGCTTTTGCCTCATTCCAAGAAGATATGAGAGGCAATTTGCCTCAAACTAAATGCTCTTTTAGTTTCTTGCCCAAATATTAAACAAGAATGAGGCAGGTTGCAAGAGCATCTCCAGGATGCTTTGCTCTGAATGACTTGGAGGTTTGCAGGGTTACTTTTCGAGCTAATGTGAATTGGCAGGCCAAATGCTTTCCACTGAGATGCATTATGTGCTCAGGGTTACCTGGTTTTTTATCTGAGTTAGACAGAGAAGTCAGAGTAGATAAAAATGAAATGACCCATTATCAAATAATCAATGAAAAAGCTACACTCCTGCAATGTTTCTGGATCAATATACAAGTTACCTTTCAGAGAGATGAATTATTCTGGTGTGGTTCAGAGCAGAACAAAGCCCACTTCCAGCCAGACTTCCCAAATGCACAGTGTGTGAAAACAGAGAAAGACGGCATTAATCCATCAGGGACAAAAACGTGGGGTGCTCTCCGCATAGCAGCCTTTCCCCAACAGTGCCCCATGAGAATACTCTTGGGAACATGGCTTGGTAAGCACCGATCCAGTGGCACAAGCTGTTAAAGGCTAAGCAAGTGGTGTAGAAGAGGTTCTGGGGATAGGGCGTGTTCATACCCCCAGGGCAGGAGCATAAATCAGTGAGAGCTTTCTGAAAGGCAAATTTCACAGTATCTATCAGAATTTAAATTGCTGTACTCTTTCACCTAACAATCTAATTTTAAGAATTTATCCTGCAAATGTAGTCACACTCGCACACAAAGATGTTTGTGTGAGCATGTTTCTTGTTTGAGATGGGAAAAACATAAATGCACCTGGAAAATGTCCATCAAAAGGGAAAGGTTAAGTAAATTGTGATGTATCGATACTGTTGAATACTATCAACCATTAAAGAGAATGTGAGGGATACCTGTGTGCTAACATGTGACCTTGGGAAGTTATTCAACCTCTCACTGCTTATCCCACTTGTAAAACAGAGATAGTAATAGTATTTAATAAGTATTAGTTGAGTGACAGACTAAATGAATGTATATATATAATTTTTTTATTTTTGGAAAGATTAAACTCTAGAATAGTAAGTGAGAAACATAGTAGATAGAGCTAAGCTTAGAATCCTAAGAAACTCCTCTGGGAGTGGGGGTGGGTGGGAGGTGGGAAGACAAAAGAGGAGGGAAAGTAGCCTTTTTTAAGCATGCATACTACCACGTGCATAGCTATCTGCTATATACTTTACATAATCATCTCATTTAATTCTCACAATCATCTGAAGTATTATCACCCCCACTTTACAGATGAGAATAATAAGGCTCAGAGAAACTTACCCAAGGTCACAGAGTTGGAGTAGCAGAGGTAGGCTTCCAAGCTAGGTGTAATGTTAAAGGCCATGCTTCGTACCACCTCCTTCCATTTTGCGAAAATGTCTTATGCAATCCCTGAATATTCAATGTCTAGCACAGGGCCTGACTCCACAGTGATTTTTACACTTCATTAAATATTTGCTGAAAAAAATTGGAGGACACTGACAGAGAGCATCCTTTGCTTTATGTTCTTTAACATGTGGGCATAATTATTACTATATTTTCTTTAATATTTACTTGTTTTGTATTTATTTTATCCCATCTGTATCAGTCAGCATAGGCTAAGTTATGCTGCAGTGACAAACAACTACAAAAATCCCAGTGAATTACTAGTTTGTTACATGTACCGCATGGACTGACTGCCACTTTTGCTCCCATGTGTCCTTCATTTTGGGACCCAGGCTGAAGAAGAGACACCTTGGGTCTCATGAGAGAGAAGAGGGATGCAGGAGCCATGTGATGATTCATCAAGTTGGGCACATGTCACTCCCACTCATTTCATTGGCCATGGCAAGTCAGATGGCCAAACATGAATACAGTGGAAAGCAAGAGTATAATGGTCCTGTAGGGAGGATCTCTTTAGGGAGAACCCAGTAAGAAGGAGCTAGGAAAGGGCAGCAAGTATTTTGAACAGTAAGGCAACACACCTCACCGCCTTACTGCAAAATAAACTGTAAGCTCCTTAAGGTAAACACAGCTTTCTACTTATGTTTAGCTTAATGTCTACAATGGAACTTAAACCTTTCTAATTCTAATGCTTCCGTCTCCAGATAATAAACTTAATTTTCCTTTTATGGGAGTCAGTCTTACTCAAAATCAGCAGTTCTCAAAATGTGTTGAGAACCCCAGTAGTTTCTGAGACGTTCTCAGTGCATTTGTGAGGTTAAAACTATTACAATAATACAAATATTACAATAATCTTCATAATATTATGAAGACGTTATTTGCCTTTTTCACTCCCATCCTCTCATGAGTGTACAGTGAGGTTTTCCTTAGGCTATATGACAAGTGATACCAGAAGAAGTTGAACACAGAAGCAGATATGAGAGGAGCCCAGCTATCTTCTGTGAAGCCAGGCATTAAAGAGATGTGCAAAATTGTAAAACAATACCACTCCTCTCGTTAATGTCTTTGTTTTGGAAAATATAGTTGTGTTTTATGAAAATATTAACCTGTAATAGGTTTACTTTTTAATAAGATTAACAAATACATCTTTAAATTTTTTTCAGTTTTAATTTCTAATGGCAAATATCAACACTTATAATATATTTATACGAAAGCTCTTTTGGGTCCTTAATAAAATCTTTCAAGAATATAAAGGGTTTCTGAGAACAAGATGTTTGAGAACTGTCTTAAAATGATTGTGGCAGGCCATGCCTGTCCCAGTGAGAACGTTAGTTGGAAAGATCATTAAACACAGTTAAAGTTTCCTTAGCTACACCAGAGATAGCATTGAGCCCAGTGGGTTCTTATAAATACTGTTATTTTTCATAATCATCACCAGTGTTCCATATCGTGTACTTCCTAAAGGGGAGAGATGATTAGTTTGTTAAAGAAGATTGGTTGCATGAATTATTTCCAGCCTTGCAGAAGTTCACAGCTTGATGTTGCATCGGTAATGAGTAAGAAAAATGACGGTACATAACTCAGAAAAGAAAAATGCTGCTTTCTAATAAGAGGCACTAGTAATTTAACATTGTCTTGGAACTTTATCATCGTGTCTTACTAGCTTCAACACAGAAGAATTGAAAACAAGCCACACGTTTACACTGATGAATAATAATAATGAAGAATACTTTGTATAGAGCCTTCATTTGGGTGTTAATAGCGCCTTTCATGTACAAACTAATTAAGTCTCTTTCACAGTTGTGACCAAGCTAGGCAGTTCTTTTTTTAAAATCTACTTCCTGCTTTTGTCTTTGCACTATGTCAGTACCCACGTCCCTAAAGAGGTATCATCCAACAAAAGGCCTTGAATTTATGGGCAGAATCTTTTTTTCTCTGTTGCAGAATTTTATCAAATCACTTTGCATGAGACAGCTCTGAAGGAGCTATCTGCACGTGTGTGTGTGCGTGTGTGTGTGTGTGTGTGTGTATGTGTGTGTGTGTGAGAGTTTTGGAATTTAATGCCAGGAAGAACTTTGTTTCTTATAAGAAGCTGACAGTGCTGTTTACCAAGCAGTGAGGTATATTACAGGCTGCCTTTTGTTTTCTGCCTCAGTTTCCAGGATGCTGAGGACTTCCATGATATTTAATTTTGGTGATTTTTATGAGAATTGAAAGAACATAATGAGATTTCTGTACCCCTCAGATTGCAAAAATTTAAAAGATTAATCACATCCAGTGTTGGTGAAGAAATGGGTAAGCTCATATGCTCCTGAAGAACGTAGAATTGATTATAAATACAGACAACTTTGTTGAAGGGCAAACTGGCAGTGTTTATTAAAATTGTTACATTTCATGGCCTTTGGCTGAGTAATTTTACTTCTAGGTATCAACTTTATAGAAATACTCATGGGCACAAAGATGTTTGGATAAGAATAGTTATTGTGGCATTTTTTTAGTAAAAGATTTTTTAAAACAAAGTCTATAAACAGAAGAAAAATTTTTAAAAATTTGGTGATTTTTATTTCATTCCAAGCTACTTCCATGTTGGATGCACGCACTAGGTGTAATAGTAGTGAATGAACAACAAAAATCCCCAGTCAGACGCAGGACAGCCTTTAAACATAGGCAGTGGTGGTCACTACAGCATGCTCAAGGGCCCAGCTAGGTCGAGTACATCACGTATCTCCCATTATTACCTGAAATTCCTTCCCTCAGTGTCACTCCTATCAGCTAAGATATTTCATCTTTAGAAAGCTGCTATGTCACAAAGAAAACATGTTACCGGAAAGAGGCACACCTCAACACATTGGTCCTTACTAAGGCCATGGCAGGGGTGTGTTTATCTGCTTGGCCAATCTGACATCTTAGTCCTGAGAAGATGGGGCAGGAGCTTGGAGTGACTGCAAAGGACTGGCTGGGTCTTGTGGGGCTACAGCATCTCCAGAAAACATGAAGGAACTGGTCCTGGGACAGATGGGCTGGGGGACGGTCGGACTAACAGTGCGGAAGAGCAAGGAGTGTCAACATTCTTCATGTCATGATAGTGTTGATTGCAAGGCCGCAGCAGGTGCGAACAGAGGGTGAGCGTCTGGAGGAAGCCTTGACCATTTGAAGAATTTGGTTGGCATCGTACTGGGTCCACCGAGGGGTCCACAGAGCCAGAGCACTGGCCAACACTGGTAGAGAGCTTTGTAGCGGCTAAAAATCATATTTGTTCTCTTGTCTAATTGCATTAACCACCAGAATATTGCTGGACAATTGTAGAGACTAAAGGAAAATGTTCCTTCTTGATTTTGATAGGAATATTTCTATGGTAACTCCCCATTAAGTGTTAAACTGGCTTTTTTGAGATTTACATATTTATCTATTTACTCTTCCCTTTCTAAATATATTTATTATGTTAGATGTCACCACAAACTCCTATATCCATCCCATCCCAGCTCATTAAGAATTTTTATGAGGAATGACTATTAAATTTTATTAAATTCCTTTTCAGGCATGTATTTATATGATCACATGGTTTTTCTCCTTTGACCTACTAACGTGGGGACTCATGAATGGATTTCTTAATGTTGAATTACTTTTGTATTTTTGGAATAAAACTTGCCTAAAATGTTACTCTTTTAATGTATTGCTGTATTCTCTTTGCTAAGGTTTTGCCAGGTTTTGAAGTCAGTGGTATTTAGATTTTCTGAAAAGAATTGGAAAGCATTACTTCTTTCTCTATGCTCTGTAACAGGTAAAATTGGAATGATCAGTTCCTCGAAAATTTAGAAGGATTCATCTATGGATCCATCTAGGTTAGATGGTCTTTTTTTTTCAGAAGCAACTATTTGCAACTTCTATAATTGTTGTCAAGTTCTTGCTCATTTTTTTCCTATATCACTTCTTTGAATTTTGATAAATATTTTCCTAGAAAATTTCTTATTTCATCCATGCTTTCAAATGTATTAACATAGAGCTATACATCGTATTCTTTTATTACTGTTTTGTACAACATTCTTTTTAATTCTGCATAGTATTCCATCATGTGGATACGCCACGATTCATGTAACCAGCTTTATGTTTTACTAGTAGTTTTAAGTAGTTGCTGACTGCTAAATGAAGCCAGGTTTTCTTCTTGAGTTCTACTGGTAACTCTGCCCTGTGTGATCTTGTTTAGAGGAGTGTAACAAATGGGTTTGGCCTTGGCTCTGCCCCTTAATAGATTGGGACCTTGGGGAAACAAATTTATCTCTCTATACCTTAGTTTTCTCTTCTGGAGAGTGGGGATAATGATAGTATTTCCTGTCTCAGCCAGGGTTCAGCATAAGAAATAAAAACCCCTCTAGGTGTTTTAGCAGAAAGGGATCTAATATGGGGATCTATGTACTTCTGTACAATTGTTGGAAGGGCTGGAGGAGTGATGATGTCCTATCACAGAACTGACCTACCAGGGGAGCTGTACCTCTGACATCAGCACCAGGGGAACTTTCAAGAACACACAAGTGAAATGTTGTGTTGCCACTGGTTCTGCTTTGAATGGCATCTTTATGGATGAAGGAAACTTTAGGCAGAGAAGGGAAAGAAGGCAAGTAAAGAATCACAGAATACCAGACTTATAAAGGATTTTAGGCATCGGCTTAGGGCAGCATATTCCAAAGTGTGTTCCACAGAACAAGTTCCCAGAGTGGCTCCTTGAAGGGATAGTTCTGGGGTAAGTCACCATTAGGAGATTATGATGATTGTGAGCACATTTAAATGTTGAGAAGATTTACCATAAAATGCCAGTAACATTTAAACTCAGCATTTATTATGTTTTTGCCACGGAAGCCTTCTTTGATGGCACATCTATTAGCACAGAACACGCTATGCAAAACACAGTCCCAAGGTGATCAACCACTTCATTCTGTGGATGGTAAGATGCGGCCCAGGGAAGTTAGGGGACCACACATGGTATTATAAGCTCCAAGAAATCAGGGAACATGCTTTTCTCCAGCACCGTTTTTTTTTTCTTTTTAAACTCAGGAATTAACCCAGTAAATGGCACATAGGAGATGTACAAAGAATATTTGGGAAGAAAAACTGATGAATCAATGAGCGAATAATCCAGAAGAGAACTCAGAAATCTCAACTCTCAGACTTACGTTTTTATTAATATATACCTCTCAGTTAATGGGAAATCATTTGCAAAGAGACACAGAGGGAAATTCTCCCCACGAAGCTTATGCAGAGACTTTTTCGTCTGAGGCAGGGTTGCCAGATAAAACACAGGATGCATGCAATGTTTGGACATACTTATATGAAAAGATTACTCATTGTCTATAATTCAAATGTAACTGGGTATCCTATATTTTTATTTGTGAAATCTGGTAACTGTACTTTTGGGGAAACAATATTGAAACCTTTCTATTTGCTACTGTTCCTTGCTAATCACCTTGAAAAGTGATTCCTAAACAGACTTGTATTTTACTTTCCAATATATCACTGGGTCAATCCTTTCAAGTGAGTCTAAGAGGATAAACTGATTATGTACAACTTGGTTTCTTTCAAATTCCTGCTGAGAGGGAAAGCTTTTGTGTAAACAGGGAAGTTACAAAGTATTTGTTTCATCAGCCTGGGCCCCAGCACATATGTGAGCACCCAGTGAATTCTTCCAGCCAGGGCATCCTGTTAGAACTCACCCATGGGAGCAGCTTGGGCAGAGACAATGAGGCGGGTGTACAGGACCAGGCAAGACAGATTACTAAGCAGTGAAGCTGTTTAGACTTTGCAGAGGGAGTGCGTTGCTATTACACACCCCGAGCCAGGGCAGTGTTTCCAAAAGGTGACACTTTTAGCCACAATTCCTGGAGCTTGGATTGGATCAGGTGATTCCTTCTTTTTGTGCAGTGCAGACCTGGATACAGATAACAGATTGTGATGCTCTAGAAAGCTCGCTTGTTTCCTGTTCGTCTTTTCCCTGCCCTGCAAAGATGCACTGAGACCTCTCACAAACCATCCACTATTACTTTGCCAGGAGGATCCCAACCTTAAGACAATTAAACAATTAAAAAAGATCAGTAAAAAAAAAAAAAAATTCTCCTTCTCTGCTCTTTATGCTGTTGGTTGCTTAGGCTGTTCACTTTGTTCTTTCCTCAGCTCAGGTGTGAATTATACATGTTTTTATAAATCCGAACTTAAAATCCGGTATGTCTTTAGATATCTTTTGCATTGAACACTTTTATGTGGGTTATTTCTCCCCCTTTTATGTGGGTTATTTCTCTCCCTTTCATGTGGGTTAACACTAGGGCGATTCTGCTTCCACAGAGAAAGAAGGGAGATGACTTGCTGGAAGAATGGGTTAATTGCATTTTCATTCATTGGTTTGCTCATTTTACAAACCCATTAAAAAGATTCATAGTATGTGCCAAGAGTTGTGTGTAATGCACAGGTGGAACAGAGATAAATAAAGCCCAGTCCATGTACTTAAGGAGCTGAAAGGTTAAACAAATATCTGCAAGTCAGTGTGCTAAGGCGACAGAGGTGACACTAGTACAGACGTGCTACAAAGGCGGGCAGAGGGAACAGCTCCACCTGTGGGAGGTGGACAGGAAGACAAAGGTGCACAGAGGAGATTTAGGAGTTGGAATCCTGGGGCATAAATGGCATTTTCTAAGTGTATGGATTGGAGATGGGACTGTCATGCAAAGGCAAGGAAATATGAACAGTGTAATTTGTTGTTCAGTGAGAGGCTTCTACAGGCTAAAGATCCATTGGGACCCAGACAGAATGTAGCATAACTTCTTTCCTACATTTATTTTTATGTAAAAAATAAACTACTACTATATAGTCTATGAGTTACAGTTGGGCATATCCAATTCATCAGTAAGTACACCTGTTTGGCAGGTTGTGTGCTCAAAAATGCTTTACCAAGAGGGGGCGATCATGATCAAACTAATTAGGCTACTCCTGCTGGAGCGGCAGAATTGGGTGTTCAATTCAGGCTGCAACAGTGCCAACAGGAGTCTAGATAATTATGTTTCTTTTAGTCCAGGGTATCTCCAAGTATGGTCCATGTATATAAAATGCCTAGAGTACTTGTTTAAAAAAAGCAAATTTCTGGGCTTATCCCAGGTTGATGGAATCAGTATTTTTCAGGAAAAGGGCCCAGGAACCTGTGTGTCTTATTCTGCTCAGGGTGCCGTAACAACATACCGTAGACTGGGTGGCTTAAACAAAAGACATCTGTTTAATCACAGTCTGGAGGCTGGAAGGCCAAGATCAAGGTTTCTGCAGGGTTAGGTTCCTGGGGAGGGCTCTCCTCCTGGCAGCAGATGGTTGCCTTCTTGCTATGCCCTCACATGCTGGGGAGAGAGAGTTCTGGTGTCTCTTCCTCTTCTTATAAGAGCACCAGTTAGTTCTGTTGAATCAGAGCTCCACCCCTACAATTCATTTAACCTTAGTCACCTTAAAGGCTCTATTTTAATAATAGCTGGGGGTTAGGGGAAGAGGGTTTAGGGCTTCAACATATGAATTTTGGGGAGACATAATTCAGTCCATAGCACTTATATTCACTGAAATTTGAGGACCACTGCTCTACTCTAACTAATAAGGAAACTGCAAAGTCAATGATACCTTCTGGTGGCAGGGCCCCTTTGTCCCCGAGTCTGAACTAAGAGGAGCAGTCAGAGAAACGTGGGATTTCCAGCAGCCCACCCCTCTCCACCCCGTTGCCTTTCAGACTAGCCCCGTCCACTAGAAATGTAATAGCCAAAAATGCAAACCACGTATGTTATTTAAAGTTTTCTAACAGTCACACTGGGATATAAAAAAAAGTAAAAATAAACAGGTGAAATCACTTTTAATAAGTATTTCATTAATTCAATAGATCCAAAGTATTATCATTTCAACATAAAACCAATATAAAAGATTATGAATAAGACATTTTATAATTTTTTTGCATGAAATCTTTGAAATCCTGTGTCTCATGTTACACTTTTATTTTAGCACAGGTCAATTCAAACCAGCTGTATCTCAAGCGCTCAGCGGCCGCACGTGGCTAGTGGTCGCTGTGTTGGACAGTCAGTTCTAGGCTATTCCCACCCCCGACTCGGCGTCTGAGGAGGCAAAGCAGACCAGGTGTGTCGTGCGACCTGCTGCACAAGCAGCATCGTGTCTAAGAGAGGCTTTGTGATTATGATTAGTCCTGAAATGTTTTTGTTAACACAACTCTCCTCTAACCAGTGGCTTACGGTGTCAAGTTTGAGCAGAGAACAGAAGCTGACGGCGCATCCTAGCAGTTGAAGAAATTGTCACCATTCCACGTTCTGTTTGCTATTTACATAAGAAATCGCCAGCTGCTAGAGCTGGCTGCTGTCAAGCTGTGCTGACTCGATGATAGTTTGCCCTTAAATTAAAAGTGAGCTGCCTTTGATTTATCACCCTCAGCTGTCACTTCTTACCTCCACCATACCTGTCCTAAGACCACAATAAATGTCACTTCAAAGGTTCAGAACTGGATTTGAACTGCGAAGAGCATATTAATCCTTTAGGAGTTTTAACAGGCTCCTTCAAACAAAACAGAGTTGGCCATCAGTGTTGGGGCTGGGGGGAGGAGGGAGAAAGTTCCTTGGACTTTATATAATGAAGAAAGCATTAGGCTAATCACAAGGTAAACTTTATCCGTATCCCGCAAGATCAAGCTTGGGATCCTCGGGGGCCACAGGCATGTTATTGGTGCTGCCCAGTGTCTTGGGACCCATTAGAGCCCAGGAGCTTCTAGCTACTTTGAAGGCAACAAAGTCTTGTCTTGTTGGAGGAACTTGGGGATATTTGGCTGGAGAAGGGAAAGTTTGGTGGGGAGTGCATAACAGGTCACCCCCATGTAACTGGGGGCTTTTTGGAAGCATTAGACTCATTTTGTACAGTCAACAAGGGCAGAATTAGAATATGTCTTTAGCTCAACATAAAGAAGAGATTTTTAACAAGATTATGACATCAGTAATAAGATGCAGACATCATATTGTGCTTCCCCAAGAAAACATTTGTCCAGTACCTACTTTGGGTCAAGCACTGTCACTTACATTATTTCAATTAAATTTCATAACATTTCTGTAAGGTAGGCATTGTTACCTCATTTTCATGGATGATGAAATTGAGGCTCAAAGAGGTTCACTACCTTCCAAAATAGGCTGCTTTGGGTTGGGGGAGGTCTCCTAGTCACTGGGAATGTTGAAGCAGAGGGCATGACACTATCTGTATGAAATGGGAATTGTCAGCCTTCTTGACAAGCTAATGATTGCCCAATAATTGTGCTTGTTTTGTGATAAAAATATGGCAATTTTTGATTTAGGCATTAAAATGACTGGCCAAAGGGACATTACGTAGACTGAGCAATGGTTTTCAAACTCTTTTTAGAAGAGGAATTCTTTTTACTTTCCCCAGTTGGAAGCTTCAGCAGCAGGAATCAGGCCCCAGCCCCCACTCCCTGCTGGCCTGTGGTAGGACACAGAGAGGCCCAGCCGTTTGCTGGTCACGTCCCCTGGTGACCAGACAGCACTCTAGAGGAATCACAGATGATAGAGTGATGTGAAATGAACCTAAAAATAAGTACGTTTAAAATGCTCAAAGAAATAAAGGGAAAAGTAGGATCCATAAAGCAAAAGCAAGACCTTATGAAAAAGAACAGGCAGATTTGAACAAGAAATAGAAATTTTAAAAATAAAAAATATTAGTAATTAAAATAGAATCAGTGGGCTGGATTAAATAGTGGTTGTCTTAATGTGTTTGTGCTGCTATAATAAAATTACTGAGACTGGGTAGTTTACAAAGAACAGAAATTTATTTCTCACAGTTCTGGAGGCTGGAAGTCCAAGGTCAATGTGCCAGCAAGTTCAGTGTTTAATAAGAATCCCATCTTCGCTTCCGAGGTGGCACCTTGTTGCTGTGTCCTCCAGAAGGCAGGAATGCTGTGTCTTCACGTGGGATAAGGACGGGAGGACAAGAGAGGCGAACTCTCTTGAAGTCTATTTTATAAGGACACTGATCCATTCATGAAGGAAGGCAGAGCTATCGTGACTTAATCACTCCCCCGGGGCCTTACCTCTTAATGCCACCACAGTGGGGATTAATTTTCACATGAATTTTGGAGGGGACACACATTCAAATCACAGCAGTGGTCTAGACCAGGGATCCACAAGCTATAGCTATGGACCAGCTGCCTGATTCTATGAATCACGTTTTATTGGAACACAGCTGTAGCCATTCGTTGGTGTATTGTCTTAGGCTGCTGTTGAGCTACACAGCAGAGTTGAACAGTTGCCAAACAGACCCTGTTGCTCACAGACCCGAAAGTATTTACTGCTCAGCCATTTAATAAAACATTTGACAACCCTTGGTCTGTACTGAATTTAAGAGAAAATTAGTGATTTGGAAGATAGAATTAAAGAGATTACCCAGGACATAGCACCAAAAGACAGACAAATGGAATATGGAATGGAGAGGTTGAGACAGGGAGCACAAAATGAGAGGGAGAACACGTCCGTGCCGCCTGCATCTGAGCTCCTCCTCTTCTATGGGGGTGGGGCACTTCTAGACCACACAACATCGCTGATTGTGGTCAGGTGGGCCTCGTCATTGAGTTCTGGCCTCTGGGACATGCACAGGAGGAGGAGCAGTACTTTCTACTCACCCGGAAGACCTCTCCTACGATCTGCCCCCATACTCTCTCTTCCTTCACTAGAAGACGGAAGTTCTTCTGGGTTCCTGAGGGGCCAAAGCTCCCTCCCGGTCCTTTGCTGAGCTGCATCAGACTGTGATATGAACTAGAAACAACTGTTAAGTGACTGATGTCTTGAGGTTATTTCTTATGGCAGTTAGCCACCCTATCTGATATACATTTGATAGAAGTTCTAGAAGGAAAAATATCAACCAGTGATGTTCAAATTTCAGTGTGGATGTGATTCCCCTGGGCATGTTGTTGAACTGTTGGTTCTGATTTGGTAGGTCTGGGTTGGTGCCAAATATTTTGCATTTCTAACAAGCTCTTGGGTGGTGAAGATGCTCCAGGTCCATAGACCACATTATGAGTAGCAAAGATATAGTGAATGAGAGAGAGGTAATAGTCAAAGAGAGAATGGGAGAGAAGTTCCAGAGTCTTCAACATGCCAGAGTCTACTCTTTGTGTATTTCCTTCTGTGTTCTTATTTCCCAAGTAAGGGGACACTCGCCTCCAACCACTGGAGAAACCAGTGAGTATGTTCCTATAGATTGAGGGGCATTGGCTTAATTTCACCTCTTTGCAAATCACTTTGGCCATCTTGGTCACTCACATTCACGCACACAGGTGTGCTTATGGGAGCCTGATGCACAATGATTTTGTTGGATCTTTTTCATATTTATTGTCTTTGCAAAGAGGCCTGACAAGCGCAACACACCATTTCCTCTTCAGTGCCTACTCCATTTCAGGCCCAGATTTAGTGACTCTGGATCTTTCTGGACTCTGTGACCCTGGCCAAGAGAACACTTAGAAAGCTTGGGTCTGCCCTGGTGTGGGGCTGATCCTGAGACCCTCAGTGTAGACTAGCATGGATTTAGGATGGGATTGGAACTACCCCAGCTTGGGGAGGATCCCTGGGAACTGAGAAGGTGAAGGGCTGCCCCAGTCGGTAACGCTGTGACACCCAGTCTTTGCCCCAGTGGTGGTGTCCCTCTGCTCCAGGGCCACAATGGCAGCAACCAGGGGTGATGAAGGCGTCAGCCGATGGCTGGAACCTGCTGCGTGCCCAGCTATCCTGAGCAGACTTTATGCCCCAGAAAGGAAATCAGATGTAAATGTCATTGGCTTTACAAGCTGGATTAGAAAAGAGACAACTTGTGTGTCCTGTACAGTAGAACTTGAATTTCACAGATGAGAGAGAGGCATTAAAAAAACTTTTACAAAATTGTAAAAGGTTTTTATTTAAACAAGTACTCCCCACTCTCATGAATGATGATGTGTGTCATGGCAGAATCTTTTTCTTCTCTAGGTGCATTTAAAAATTTTTGCTGGCCTGTGCAACTTGTGTGTCCATAATCAATCTTTCTTTGCCAAGATATATCTTGCAGTGTCCATGAAACAGTATGTTCAGAACTCAGCTCTAAATGGATATTGGTTTTACTTTTGTCCTATTAACAGAATGTATTGTGACAAGAGCTACCTCCTATCTCTTGGAGCAGGAGATGGAGCATAATATTTATATGTGAAACAAACATATGATAAAATATTATTGGCTAATATTATATTATCAAGCAGTTTCTACGTGACAGGCATTGTGGTAGGAGGCACAGGATGTTTATGTGGCTTGCCCAGGTTGTACAAGTAGTAAGTGGTAGAGTCAGGGTTTGAACCAGGCAGTCTAACTCAAAACACTATAAGCATAATGCCCGTACTGTCTCTTGGTACAGCACAGCATAATTTTTCTCCTACCTTACCGGAAAACAAGCACACTGGGAAGGCCCTATTGAAGCTTCGACTTCAAGTGTCCAATATGGCAGCCCCAGGTGGTTATGGAGCCCTTGAAATGCACGTGATCCAAACTGAGATGTGCTGCAAGAGTAAGATACATACCAGATCTCGAAGACGGTGTGAGAAAAGGAATACAAAATATCGCTTTTGTAGTATTTTATATTGATTAAATGTTGAGATGATAATATTTTAGATATAGTGGGATAAATAATATATATTTTTGAAATTAACTTGACTCCTTGCCTTTTACTCCTTAAAATGTGGTTTCTAGAAAATTTAAAATTCCCTTTGTGGCTTGCCTTTGTTGCTAGCCTTTCGATTGGAACAGCGCTGGCCTTGACAGTTTGCACATTCATTTGTTCACTCATTCATTCAGCGTGCCCTGGCACCCGCTAGGTGCCAACAGCGGCTGGACTCTGAGGATGCAGCAGTTAACAAGACAGATTTGGCTCCTGTTGTCAAGTAGCTCAGTATTCTAGAAAGGCGGATGGGAAAGGAGGCGTCGAAGATCGTAGGAAATAATTATGTAAGTAGTTATTTACTTACCATCATTATTAAGTGTTAAAAGGGAAGAGGGTGTAACTAGGAGAGATTACAGTGAGGACACCAAACCCTTGGGGTCCATTCCGTAAATATCATTCATTCAGTAGATATTCGTTGAGTGAGTAAATGAATGTGGGGGATTAGAGGAGCTTCCCTGGGGGAATAACTTTCAGGTAGAGTTCCGAAGAGTTGGGAGAGAGTCAGGTAAAATATTGTCAGTTTCTGCTGTGATCCCAGGCCCTGCCTTGTTGGGTGGCTTTGGCCACTGTCCCCATTATATGGGTGACAATTGTCTCTGGTCGGGTTTCAGCCAAACGGCCGTGCCCAGTTTGGTGCAATGGGCTGAGGCATGGGGAGCTGTGTTCCTTGGCATGGAGAAGGGTGGTCGTCAGCCACCCACTCAGCGCCCAGCAGCCCGGGCCTCAGTTTCACCAAGGAGGCTTCTCGTTGCTTCCTCGCCCTTTCCTGACTGACGCCCCTGCTAGCTGTGCCTCTGCAGCATTTCCCTTGATTGCACAATACATTCGACAGGTTTTTATTTTGTTGTTGTTTCTGCCCAGTGTAAATGAGATCTCCTGCAGGGAGAATGACTTTTAAATCTTTTGTGACCCTGGAGTACAAAATGTTCCCAATTCCTTCCCCTGAGCAGTTTTCATTTCTGTGGCAAGTTACAATAGAGTGCTTACTTTTGTCAAGAACCCTGCGGCAGCTGCAGAGAAGGGATAGGGGCTGGCCCTGCAGAGCCGGGTGGCTGGAGCTTGCTGCCTATAACTAGCCCAGAGTGGGATGGAGCCAGGTGCAGGAGAGCTGGGCCTGGGGACAGAGGGCAGGTATGGGCAGCCTGGGAGGAATGTTGGGCCCCTGTGCAGACCCTGGGAGTTGATCTTGGATCTGTGCCTTGGGATTTTTGCAGACCTGACCCCAGGTTGCCAAGTTACCCAATGAGCCAGAAAACAATAAAACCACCATAACCCAGCTGGGGGTGATATTGCTGGTTTCTGAGCTTGTATAGCTCACTTGGATCTTATATTGGACTTAAATACAAAGAGGTTTATCCCAGGGTAGGTAACTATTTTGGCAGGGAAATTAGGCACCGTGCCCTGAACATACTGGGCACCTAACAAATATTTGTAAAGTCAGTGAGTAAGAATTTGTAGTAAGAAACACCATTTTTAGTTAATTTGCCACACATGTACTACCTGGGCAGGAAGTCAAGCCGGCAAAGCATTATAATGTGGTTTGGTAAACATTGTGTAGCTTTGCTCTAAGATTGTCTTAAAACCTGACCGTGTCTCAGCTGGGCCGTTGTGTCTGAAGTCTCTTCCTGCTCTAAGATTCTGTGATTCTCTGAATGACGCCTGCCTGGTCAGGGATGGGTTTCTGACCTGGAGGAAGGTTATGTTCGAGGCTGTGTTTCTGTCTGGTGGTGACTGTTGCTTCTTAACAGCAGAGTGTCTCACTGTCACATTATTGACATTTGGGGCTGGGGCCTCCCTCCCTGCAACAAGTGGCGAGAAACAAAGACGCTTCCAGATACTGTCCAATGTCTTTCCTGGGGGAATGCGGGGGCGACAAATTTGCCCCTGTCTGAGAACCACTGGTCTACAGGACTAGATGCAGAGAGCAGGGCAGATGAAATGGAAAAGTACGCAATGTGAAGGCAGTTTCTGCTGGAATATGTCATATGGCATGCAGGGCTTGTGGACCCATCTTCCCGAAGTGACTTAGCACACAGTAAACTTGCCCGCTCTCTCTCAGTGCTCACTGACTGGGGCGGGGATCTGGGCGGAGGAGGGTTGCTGCAGCACAGTGAGGATCCGCAGGCGGCTGACTACACAGGGACAATATCCAGCTCACTGCATCGTCCTTCTGTCCACACCTCCCTGCTCTGTTCCTTGTGTAGGGCAGCAGTTCTAGACCCCAATGTCCATTGAGGTCTCCTGAGGGTCTTTTACAACAATAATGTGTGGTTTCCTTGCCAGGATTCCCATTTAATTGGTGGCAGCTGGCACCTGGGCATCCATATTTTTTAAAGCTTCTCAGGAGACTTGTCTGGGCTGCCGGGGCTGAGAGCCCTCGGTGTGGCAAAGAGCTGGGCTCTGCAGAGGGACACACCTGGCCTTAGTCTCAGCTGGCCAGACATCTCTGAGTTTGCTTGTTGATGAAGCTGGGAATAATAATAGCTCCCTCCAACGTTGTGGTGACAAGGAGGTAATTTTGAAGGAAAGTCTTAATGTGAAGTGCATAATATGTGTTCATTAAGTCCTCTCTCCTATCAGGCCTTCCTTCCCTTAGCCACGTCCTTCTCTCCCTGTCTCTTTTCTGCCTGTTTCCCCCTGGGTTTGAGCCAGGTCTCAGGGCACTCTTTTGGTATCTCCATGTTGCCTTTCTCGACTCCCAGTGGAGTCACCTCAGTTCCCTGCACCCCAAAAGAACTGGTTTCTGCACACTTTTGAGGCACTAGGTCCTGGCAGGGGCTCAGAGGGACCTCCCAGCAGATTCCCAGCAAAGGTGACCGGAGGGGCAGCAGTGAGCGCCAGGGCAACCCAGAAAACACGTTCCTGGCCAGGGTGTGTTCTCCATATAGCCTGATGTATATATAGTTTTTGAATGGGGGGTGGGGCAGAGCTTATGCACTTAGTGAGCTTGGGTCACACGGGGTTGGCTGAAGGTGACATGAAAAGGAGAGAGTCCATTCATTCTGTCACTCATTTATCCTTTTATTTTCTTTTTAAAGGGCCCCCTGCAGGTACAGACCCCTGGACTTGGAACAATGCCTTGGTTATGTTGAATTAGGGAGTGATAAATACCCTTGCAAAGAATGCTCTGGTGTAGGTCTGCTGGCACCGACCTGGTACAATGTTTAATCAGGGGGAGGGGGTTCTATGAACATCTGGCCTGAGCTCGAGGTTAAACAGCAGCCCCCACCACCCCCTCTTTATGAAGCAGAAGTTAGTAGCCATGGGTGTGTTAGCATGGAGTAGCCTTGTAAATAAGCACAAATGCTACAGGCTCACCAAATTATTTCCCATGTTCTCTTCCCTTTGAACACAGTCCTTGTATGAATAAAATATATGAAATGAATGTTCTTCCGTGGTTTACTAGAAAAAGGTAGTCCTGGGAAGGTGATTTTTTAAACCAGAAAATATGGGTAGATTCTTTGATTTTGCCTAAGAAATTCATTAGACATTTCATTAGACCCATGGTTCTTAACCAGGGGTGATTTTGCCTCCCAGGGGACATTTGGCAATGTCTGGAAACACTTTTGGTTGTCACAGCCAGGGAAGGATGCTACTGGTGTCCAGTAGCCAGGGATGCTACCAAAATATCCCATAATGCACAGGACAGACCCCCACAACAAAAAATTATCCAGTACAAAATGTCAGTAGTGCTGAGGTTGAAAAATCCCATGTTTGATAAATGAGCGTCCGTTTCTGGCAACTGGGATGTGAATTCCAGGTGGTTCTGTCCAACCAAACCCCGGCTCTCAGCTGCTGAAACAGCTTGCTTAGCTCAGTTATGGTGATGGTTAGATCTGAGCACAATTGGCCAAATATGATGGTAACTAAATTCACAACCCTACTCTGTGCCGAGTCCAGAGCTGGGCCCCTTGCAGCCATTATCTCATGGCACATGTCAGGACAACAGTCAAGTGGACTTGCCTGGACAAGACCACACGGCCAGTAAGCACAAGAGTCCAGGGGTGTGCCCAGGTCTCTTCCCTCCAGGCTCTGGCTTGCCTGTTGCCAGCATGAGCAAGGGAAAGGGCAGTGGCTGAGCATCTGGGTTCTTTCAGTCAGCTTTGGGGCAGATTTTGTCCAGGAGTTGGGCTTTCCCTCCTGCAGGGAATCTGCAACTGGATCTAGTCTTCTAGATAGATAACTTCTTAACCCTATCTTGAATCGTTTTTCATGGACAGTGATTTGGGCCAGTTCCCTTTCAGAAGTGGCAGCAGTATCATTTCACATGTGGGCAGGGTACCTGGCTTGAGTTCTTGAATGGCAGCTAGTTAAGGAAAGTGGGTGGCAGCTTCCCAGCTTCCTCTGTTCATTCCAGATGCTCCACATGAACCGGGATGAGGCGGGTCCTGTCCACATCAGGGATGGACGCCCACGGATCCTCCAGGCTGCCCATGTCTGGTGTCTGGGCAGACTCCTGTCACTCACATGGCTGTGTGAGTCTGAAACCTCCTCCCAACCCCCGCAGCTATGGAGACGCCCCCTGGGGCACTGGGTAGCCAGACTAGATACTTGATTCTAAGACAAGTTCCTGTAAACAGGTGTGTCACACTGCTTCTTTGGGTCTCCATTTCTACATCTGAAAATGAGAAGATGTACTCTTTGCAATGTTTCTCACTACTCTGTCTCTGTAATTCTGTGACTCAAGACAGAGAGAAATTTGAGTCCCGATCTAAAGAATATGAGTGGAGGGAAAAACTCCAAAGAGATTTCCCTTGGCCAAATTAGAAGGCAGCAGAATCTCTAGACAAGGGCTCCCATGGTTAGAATTTAGGAAGCTTCTGTGACCTCTGCAACTTCTCACCTTTGTTATTTTATTTCTCTTTATTGGTTAGCAGTAAAACCCCAAAAGTGGGGTGTGAACAAGGAGGAAGGAGGTAGACTGAGGCTAGGACCCTCAAAAACCCTGTCCCTTAGATCTAACTCCGTACTCACCACTCCCCGGCATCTCTCTTTCTCAGAAAAGGCTAGGGAACATCTTTCCTGTTCTTCTGGCTAAATATCCCAGGGTAAATGCTCAGTCTCTCTGTTTTTCTCCCTCTCCCAGATACACAACTTTGGGCTGGCTTCCTCCCCCGGCCCATGCTCCCTTCTCAGAGGATGAGACTCTGTCCTGCTCATGGACCCTAAGGGGGAGTCCCCACTCACAGGCTGGCCGGTGAGCTGTGTCACTCAGATTTCCTCTCTGAGGAATATTGAGTTAGGAGCCCCAGGCAGTTGCTGGTGAACAGAAAACTCTCAGGCTAAATGATCCCGTTGGCTCAGGGGCCGAGATGGGCGTCAGGTCAATCTGAGGAGAAAGCCAGGAAGCCAGGCCGCAGGCACAAGGCAGTGCAGGGCCCTGAGAGAAGAAAGGATGGACTGTGGTATCCAGCAGCTTTCCTGTCCCCATGGCACCTGATTTGCATCCAGTGGAGTCCATGGGTCCTCTCAGATCCCTCCAGAGAAGAACGGCATAGGCTGAGGTCTATGTTCCTTGTGGCTGGAAGAACCGGAAGTAGAAAACTGCTCTTTGTCTCAGCTGAGGGTGTTCAGAGCAGCGTTCATCTTCTGCATCTGACTCTTCCTCGAAGAAGCAGGTCTTTCTCCCTTGGCCACACCAGGAGACTAAGGTAATAGTCCACTTCCCAGGTGTGGAATTGAACGGTGAAAGATGCTCATTGGGGGTCAAGATGTGTGTTTTGACAGAACTGGGGAGAGTGTGGATGGGCCATTTCCCACCCTGAGCGTCTGCTGCGCTGGCTGCTTCCGGGTGGACAGGACAAGTCAGGCAACGCCTCTGCCCCCCACACGGTGCAGTTAGAGGGAGGGCGATGAGAGAGGCTCTAAAGGGATTTGTTTTCTGACTTGCTCTTTGCTTAAAAGTCTCTTGGTACAAGTGGGAATGTGGATTTCATGAGGAATAGTGCAAGTGTCAAATCCATTCTTTAAAGCCCAGCGCAGAGCAGGCCCTAGGCAACACCGTGATGTCTGTGAAGTTTGCTTCTAGTTCCACTAGGGCTGGGCCCTTGTTTCTGCCTGTCTTTCCCTATTTCTTCATCCTTCCATCTATTCCCCCAGCTCCACAGCCACCTTTGCCCTTTACAAAAGGAAAAAACAACTGAGACAGTGTTACGTATACTTCTGGAGAATTCTACCTTTTGAGGACAAGTAGCCTTAAATCAAAAAAAAAGAGTTGCAATTGTATAGTAGAAATAACAACCTGCTACAATAAAAATAGTTAGCATTTATTTAGCACCTTCTGTATACCTGGCAGCTGTGGTCGTTGTTGCTTCGTCACCAGCAGCTGTTGCAGGCCAACACCTCCATCTTGGCACAGCCCGGATGTCTGGTTGGCCCCGCCCCCTTCTGCCTTCCGGGAAGGAGACTGTATCCCAATATTAGTGGGTGCACGTGGCCTGGGTCTAGTCCAGTCATGCTGCCTGGATTCCTGTTGCCAGGAATTGGTTTAGGATGGGAATATAATGTCAACCTGCCAGCGAGCCATGAGGGGGCTTCTGGGAAGGGCTTTCCCCCTTGATATCAGTGATTTCCCAGGAGAGACCTTGCCCTCCTGCTCTCCTGCTGTTTGTTGTTGTGTGAGGTTGTGCCACTTGGACTGTCTTCTGCCATCTTGTATTCATTAAGGAAGACACATGGGAGATGGCACAACAGAGTGATGGGGAGTACCTGAGTCCTCAATGACATTGAAAGAAAATGCTCAACAGCCTTGAAACTTCTTGCAATGTGTGATAATAATTTCTTATATATATGTATATATTAATGATACTTTTGGTTGAGTCTATTATTTGGAACCAGAAGCATCCTAATGAATGCCATGCTCAATGCTTTATGCAGATCATCTCACTCGATCCTCACAACTTTATATTGATGAGGAAATGGGAGCTTAGAGAACATAAAAAAACTTTCTCAAAAATCACACAAGCAGCAAGTTGGGCCTCAAACCCAGACATCTGCCTTCAAAGTGCGTGGTTGTCAACCATTATGGTTAAAAATCTGGCTCTTGCCTCTACCTCCTTCCTCAACTGTAAGTAACTCTCTTGACCTTGCTCAGCCTCAATTTTCTCATCTGTGAAGAAAAGAACTGTACTAGATGGCCTTAAATGTTCTTTTCAACTTTAAAGTTATAGGAATAAAATTCCAACTCTGAAATTGTTGGTCTCCTACAGGGACCAAGTCTAGGTACCATTGTTGTAAGAACGGAGGTCTATATTTAGTTGACTCTTTGGATGCAGATAAGATAATCCAAATCTGGGTAACATAAGCAGAAAAAAAAATTGTTGTAACATACCAGGTGGATCACAATTAAAGTCATGCCCTAGGAATGGGCTGGTGAGGAAGTCAGACCCCTCCCTGCATGGCTGCCCCACTGGATTCCACAGCTGATGCTGGTGCTATCAACTCACTGGGCACTGGAGGCCCTTGTTGATGGTCTTAGAATGAATTCTAGACTGCCCTTAACTCTTCACTTGCTCCAGGGCAAAAGTCTCAGGTGGAAGCATTTAGGGCATATGGACTTAAGTTGCAGGTTGCTAGGGCCTGGGAGGTCAAGAGTCAAGGTTGGGTTTCCCCAGAAGCAACCTTGAAAACAAGAATTTGAGCATGAGTGATATTTGGGAGGTAATCCAAGGAAACATTGGTAGGGGAGTGGGGAAGTCAGGGAAGGGAATGAAACCATAAAATATTTATTATCAAGCAAGTTCCCCTGTGAGCAACTAGAGGTTAATCCTGCTGGGAAATTTTGGAGACAGTGTAGACCGTGTACCTCAGAGTTGTCGCACTGAGAGGCAAGGGAAGCAGGTCATGTACCTGTCAACTCTTGTCAGTCACTGAGTCTGCCGGGTAGGGGGTGACGTGTATATCCCCGGCACTCCCTGCTTGTCCTGTGTCCTGCATGGGCACAGCGGGCTCTGTGGGCCAGAACAAGCCCTCAGGCAATGAGTTACAGGAGCTGCAACTGGAAGTCTAACATCACACAAGCACTGGCATTTGCTGCTTTGCACCAGCTCACACAGCGTAGGGAGAAAGTACGGGAGCCAGGCAGCCGAAGCCATCAGTGTCCATCATGGTGCCGTGAAGTCATGGCAAGTCGGCAGCCACACCGTGTGGGACCCCCACAGCCCACACAGACCTGGGTCCTCAGGGTGCCCACAGCCACTGAGGACTGGCCTGCTTTCAAGAGTTATAGGTACACTGGTTCCTGGTGTCTCATGGCTTCCTGTGTGTCACTGCATCTCTTATGGGACCATTAGCTCCTGAGAGCAGAGAGCATCTTCAACATTTTTTACTCCCTTGCCTCTTACCAGTTGCATCCTTTACAATGCTAGGCCCAGAGCAGTCACTAACACTTTACAAAAATTGAATTCAGTGTTTTTATACATACCATAGTTAGTAGTCTATATAGGTTGATGGAAAATTAGAATCATTACTAAGTGTTCACCCCTGTAAGGTAGGTAGGGAACACCTTTCCCACACCAAGCCCCCTCCAACAGCTTCCCTGTTGTGGCTGGTAGTCACAGCTATGGTCCAGGGACTTCTGGAGGGCAGCGCGGCATCACAGTGAAGACCCAGCCTGCCTGCCTTGCCTCTGGGCTGAGAAGCTTACTGCCTGCATAGCCCCAAGTTATGTAGTGTTCTCAGGCCTTAGTTTTCCTCTCTACAAAATGGGGATGATGGTAGTATCTTTTTACCTAGCGTTGTAAGCATTGCATAGAAAATATAGATATAAAATACACATAAGTCCATATACAACATATGTATATATATTTATATATCTATACCTGTGTCTATAGATGTTTAGTGCAGAGCAAATGGCAAACACGCCATCCAGGGTGGCTCTTACTATTCCAGAGACAGGTTATCTCACCTTCCCGAATGGGGGCTTCTCATTTGGGAATCGCTGCTATTATTAGCAAGTGCTTCAATATATCAAGCCCAGATCTTTTGTCCTCTGTCTTGCACGCAAAGGTTCAATATTGAAACCAAATTTTAAATTTCAGTCTCCCTCAAAAATAATTTTTTTAGCTTTTTTTGACAAATAATATTGTATATATTTATGGGGTACAAAGTGATATTTCCATACATGCATACATTGTGGAATGATCATATCAGAGTAATTAGTATATCCTTCACCTCAAATATTTGTCATTTCTTTGTGGTGAGAACATTTCTAATCCCCTTTTTTAGCTGTTTTGAAATATACACTATGTTATTATTAACTGTAATCCCCTTGCCATGTGATCGAACACCAAAACTTGTCCTATCTAACCGAAACTCTGTACTCACTGATCAGTGTTTCCTTTTTCCGTTTGTCCTACTCCCCCGAAGCCGCTGATAACCACCATTCTACTCCCTGCTTCCATGGAGTTCAACTTGTTCAACTTTTTTAGACTCTACATATAAGTGAGATCATGCAGTATTTGTCTTTCTGTGTCTGATTTATTTCACTTAACATAATGTCCTCTAGGTTCATCCATGCTGTTGCAAATGACAGAATTCCCTGTTTTTTAAAGGCTGAATAGTATTTCGTCGTGTATATATACCACTCAAAAATCTATTCATCTATTGATGGACACTTCAGCTGCTGCTGTAGCTCGGCTCCTGTGAGTACTGCTGCCATGAACACGGGAGTATAGATATCCCTTCTATACTGATTACATTTCCCAGAGGAATAATTTTCAAACATGTGTTGATCTTGTTTTGCCTTTTGAAACTACGGAAGATAATTCTTTTTCATTTGCATGATTTGCCTTCAAATAAGAGAAGTGAGTTATCACTCCTAAGTCAGTGTTTCTCAAAGTGTCTTCTGAAAACGCTACTCTCTAGCGCAGCGGTCCCCGACCACCCTCCCCGGGCCACTGCTGGTAACAGTCAGTGGCCTGTTAAGAACCGGGTGCATCACCGCCTGCGCTACTTCCCTGTCCTCCCATACCCCCAACTGCAACCCCCCCACCAGTCCATGGAAAAATTCTTCTGCCCTCCCCACCTCCCCAGTGGAAAATGTCGCAATGCCCATTTGTGCATTAAGGGCTCTGAGAAGTCCTGCAGTAAATTGTTTCCCCAAACTAACTTGAGGAATGCGACATCTTTTAATATTCCTGCAGTTCCCTGGCACAGATTTTGATTCGTTTGCCCTCTTTCCAACAAGGTTTTTGGTGTCAGCCACAAATGCTACAGATACTGAAAATATGTGATTTATTTTTATAAAAATATAATTTAATGAACTTTCTCTTTTCCACTTAAAAACTTCTTTTCCACCTCTTCCTTTTGCTCTTTTTGGAAGAACATTTTCCACTGTCTGCACAATTGGAAAGACACAAGAAAGGGAGGCAAAAGAGCCTGCTCTCTCCCGCTTCCCGCCCCTCACCCGGAAAGCCACTCAGGCTTCTGCAACACCAGCTGCTCCCACCCGGCAGCCAGAGACCAAGGAAGAATTCCACATATACTAAGCTGGCTGCCCTTTCCCCCTACTGCCCTTGAGGAGTTGTTTTCCCACTGTTGTGAGCATAAAAAATTAAAATGCAAAAAGGAGGTATGTTTTCACCAGAACCTTCTTCTCTTCAACATCTTTCCGATGCTCCTAAACACCAGCTCTGGGCAAGAATATCTGCTCCATTCATAAAATGAGTAACTGGGCTCCTCCCCCCAGCTGGAGGCTGAGAAAACAGTTGGCTCCATGATTTAAATGACAATGGCTGCTCCTCATTGTCTCTGCCCTGATAAAGGCACTCCTTTTACAGCAAACGGAGTAATTAGGTGTGAGGGACAGTGCCTGGGAAGGGCACAGAGCCCCAGGACCTCAGCGCTTTGCAAGGAAACCTGGAGGTGGAAGCCCGTGCTTTCTCCCTTTTACACAAGAAGCAGCTGCAGCCCAGAGAGGTTAAGTGCTTTGACCCAAGCCACAAAGCAGAGCTAGCTTCTTTCTACTGCTCTAAAGATACCCTTCTTTGCTTTCTTTCTGCTCTTTTGTGTGTGGGGGGTTAAGGGGTGGAGACGAGGGCATATGAATTCACACATCTGATTTTTACCTTTCCCCACTTGCAGCCAAGAAAGATATTGCTGTGCTTAAGATCTCTTTCATTCATTCAATAAATATTTATTAAGTGCTTACTGGGTGTCAGGCACTGTGCCAGGGCATTCTTTCACTGCATCTGTTAAACAAACATGATGTATTTCCCTCTGAAGCTGGTAGAAGGAGGCCCTAGGCAAGTAGCTGTATGCACAAAAAATACCATTTTGTATATTCTAGGTGCTGGCACCAGACACGTTGGCCCCAGTTACCAAAGATGCCACTGGTGTTTCCAGCCCCTTGGCGTCTCCTGAACCGAGACAGTCTATGTCTGAGAGTTCCGACTTGAAGCTTTGCAGAGGTGGCCTGCAGAGCCTTTGTGCATCTGTTTCCTTGCAGGGGACAAGGGGTGGTCAAGGGTGGCACACTTGTGCCAGCCCTCACCTCCACAGTGCGGGCGGCATGGCTAAGCTGATTTGGGGCGGCCCCCAAATTATTCCAGACTCCCAGGGTCTTATTATGCTAGGAGGAGGGGAATGGAATGGGATAAAGATGCATGTTCTGACCTGTAGGAGGCCAATACGCCTTGGGTCAGGTCTCACCCCGAAGTATTAAAACTTAAATTCAATAAATACTCACGGAGCACCCTCTATACACCAGTTACAGTTCTAGGTACTTGTATATATCACTGAACAAAATAGGCAAAGACCTC
Source organism: Lepilemur ruficaudatus (assembly GCA_963574885.1). Taxonomy (NCBI): domain Eukaryota; kingdom Metazoa; phylum Chordata; class Mammalia; order Primates; family Lepilemuridae; genus Lepilemur; species Lepilemur ruficaudatus. Next base: position 22,839 of record CAUYRT010061916.1, on the reverse strand, counting down.
TGCCCCATGGAAAGCACATACGCATTGGCTAGCACCTTCCTGTGGATTCACTGGTCACTCAGGCCAGAGAAGGATGGGGCACAGGACAGGCTTCTCTGTGCCTCAGTTTCCTCATCTGTAAAAATAAAGATATTAATAATAATAGCATGCACCCCACACTGCTATGATACGGAGTTGTTCTAATTACTTACTGTTGTGTGACTAATAATCCCCAAATTTGTCAGCTTACAGCAACCGTGGCTGGGCAGATTTCCTGCTCCAGTGGTGTCCCCTGGGCTGCAGCCATCTGCAGGCTGGACGGGGCTACATGCAAGACAGTTTCCTCTGTCACGCACAGGGCTGCCAGTTGGTGCTGGCTGTCATTGGAGCACCACATGGCCTCTCTGTGTGGCTTGGTGTTTTCACAGCATACATAACAAGGGTTCCCAGGGTTCCAAGAGGGAATCTTTCACGTGCATACAAGCCTTGGGAGCTGCAGAGCATCACTTCTGCAGCAAGTCCTGGGACCAGCTCAGATTCCAGAGCAGGAGCAGCCAAAAATGTACAGCCATCTTTAAGCCACTCTGGAAGTAAATCAAAGTAACCACATGAAGTGCCTGTCATGGGGCCTGGGCTACGACAGACGGTAGATTCTCAGGACTTACGTTAGGAAGCAGAAACTCTCTTGCCCACTCTTTTCAGCCTGCCCACAAGGACTTATTGCTCATCAGTAAACAAACGTTTCTTCAAAGCCTGCTGGATGTTTCCGGAAGGCAGTAGGACTCCTCTCTTCTTTATAATCTTTCACAATGTGGTTGGTCTCCTCTATCTGTTCTTACAGCTCTTTGGTGTCACAGAGCTCTGCAGCCGAGCGCTGTCCACTCGGAAGCCACCTTGTGCCTTTCAACAGCCCAGGGAGAAAAGAGGACGATGCTCTGAGGTGGTTTGATTAGCTCGAGGGTCTTGTCCCCTCTTGGCTGCCGAGACATGGATTCTCAGCCACAGAAAAGGACCCAGCCTACAGGTAGACAGAGGGTCAAAAAGGACGTCAGGGAGAGGACACCCTCTTATGCTAATTCTCCTTACTGGAGACCCCTGTGAAATCTGCCCCTTTGATAGGAGCCAGTGGGGAAGGGGTGCGGGGCAGTGCTGATTATTTAATTCCCACTAGGACACAGCTTTCTGAGAACAAGAAGCCCCTGAATTTCCCAGTGTAGGAAAATGAAGATTGTATTTGGAAAGTTGATTTTAATTGAATGTGAAGGCTTATCTCAATCTAGAATAAAGTAATAGATGCAAAAAAAAAAAAAGAGGCTGGACAAGTAACAGGAGTTAATGCAGTAGGGGTGTGAGGCAGTAGGGACTGCTGAGGACTAGGGAAAAATGGAGAGTGAAGGCCCATTACAGGGAGGGGGACAGCCATCAGTGCCCTATAGGCAATTGTGGCTCTATAGGCAATTGTTGCTAGATCTTCACATTTTTAAAGAAAAGGCTGAAATCTACATTTTTAGTGAAAATTTTCTGTTTACAAAATGTTGGCAAATAATTAAAAATTTGAAAAGCACTATGTTGGCCCATTAAACACACACACACACACACACACACACACACACACACACACATACACATGATGGGCAAAGTGCTCCTGGCAGATGATCCACAAGACGACCTGCAGAAGATACAGGCAGGAGAGCGGTCCTTTTCCTGAGCAACATTCTTCTTACTGTTTTAGCTTGAGGGCCACATCACAGAAGAAATACAAGGGCAGGGAGACTTTGAGTATTTACAGAATGTTTTGGGGGCAAAATAGTTTAAAAAAATTAATAGAAACTTTTACCCTTACTTATTTAGTCACCAAAATGATGATGTCGACTTGCAAGCGTGCTGGTGTCTAAGATACCAAGAAATGAGGTTTTTCATAAGCTTCATATAAAAGAGCAAAGACATGTCCATGTCTACTGCACTGTTTGAGGGCGAGTGGTGTTCTTATTTTAAAGAGGAGGAAATAGAGACTCACTGAGGTTCCTTTAGGAACTGACCAGAAATCCCAAAGAAATCCTATTCTTGAACGAAATAAGTACTAAGAATATCTGTGCTTGCATCCAGGTAAAACTACATGAGTTGAAGAGAAATAATTATGACTAATATTAACTGGTTGAGAGATTTAGGTTAGACATAAGTACTTAGAGATTTAGAGATTAGAAGGACAAAACAATGGAGAGAAGCTCAAAACATTTTTTTTTAAAAACCTCGTGTTCCTGAAAGGCAGAATTAACAGCTTCCTTCCTGACATGCTTGGCCAATGATTCTGCTCAGAAGTGGGTGAGCAACGGAGGCGCCCTCTGGATCCTTTTCCATCCTGTGATTTCTTCTTGGGATAAAATCTTGGGCCAGCAAACAAAGGCCCCCCAATTTACTGACTCACCAAAATGATTTACCAGCTGTCTCTTCCCCCAGGAGGTAAACAGGCAATAAAATAAATGAAATTCCTATTCTTTATTACTTGACCCCTATAAATCATCACTCACCCAGGGTGAGCATTTATCTCTAAGGCATCACGAACTATTTAAACTGCTATCTCCTTTATTTTGGATGAAATGGAAGAAATAAGCAAAGAATCCAGTGAAGATGTGTCTTAGTGTAAGGACAATTCTGCAAGTAATAACAATTGAATTTCAGAAAATGGGAGACGGTGTATGTGTTGGGTAGAGTGAGTTTCTTAGGTTCTTTCATTCTGTTCCAAACCTTTCCTAGGATTGGATTCACTTTTGGAACTTGAGGTCCTCACGGAGCAATTGATAGATAAGATCATACAAGATATTACTTTCCATATTTGGTTACTTATAAAGTCTATCTTGGACTAAAAGCTTATTGTGCCCAAATGGGGGGCTTTTGTGTGGTGCTGGGGAACAGGCGGGGTGCTGTCCTGTCACCATGACAACAAGCACTTGCATTAATGCAAGCTCCTCAGGCCATGGTATAGTCACAGTCACGTGGCCTGGAGAGACCCCCCCCTTTGAAGCCCCTGTAATCTTTTCCTGAAGCGTGATTGTTAACATCTTCTGAGCATATTCATTAACCGTGTTCTGTAACAGATAATTACCCACTGTAGTTAGCATTTTCCATCCCTGAGTGCTCTGAAATGCACGGAGTACAAGACCTACTCTAGTGTTACCTTACCTAACCAAGTAAAATAAAGCAATTTGGCTAATCCTTGGAATCTGGGTAAATTTGCATTTTGTACGAAAATATGTTGACCCTGGCATCATGTGTGTCTGCCATCCCATAATCCAGGCTGTTCTTTGCCCCTGTCTTTGAACACCTACTCTGGGCAGCTTCTGCTATGCCATGGGCTCCCTTCTGCTGTCCGTATTGCCTCCTTTCCCCACGATATCCGCACATCCATTGAGCTTGGAATGCCAGGTTGTCTTTCAGATTCATTGCACTCACTTACAGTAAATATTAGGAACAATGGGAATTATTTTTTCTTTTTATAGAAGTTTTCCCTGTGGATTTCTGCTTATCAACTAACTTCATTCCCTAAGACTCCCAAGGCTTGTACCATGACCCAGGGAATTCATATTTCTCTTTTGGGTCTCATTCGTCCAGGACAATCTGTCTTGCACACGGGAAAGCCTCTCTTCCAAGTTCTCTAACCCCGTTTTATCTTTGAGGGGTGTACTCAAAAAAATGGATGAAATGGATGTAGAAAGAGAGCATGAGAGGAAAAAGGAAAGAAAAAAGAAAACACCATAATACAGCCATAATACAGATTGATCTTGCTGACATCTTTCCAGGGGTATGATTGAAGCATTGCACTATGTTATCCCGTTGTTATAGAAATAGAGTGCAGTGATTACGATGATAAAGGGTGTTTTATTAATAAATGTTGCCTGGCTGGGGTACCTGGATTCTAAAGGTGAAGCACCTGACTGTGATCCTCAGACAACCCCACGGGGTTGGGGTGGGAGCAGGAAGAGGGAGAATGTGAATCATACATGTCCACTCCCTGCCCTACTCATCTTTCTTTGCCAATCAAATTTGACCAAAATGAGCTTCCAGAGCTATATGGGTGCCATATTTTCTGAACTCCAAATTGGGACTCATGGCAAAGCCATCATGCTTGTACTGGTGATAGAATCAACCTTGCCAGACTCATACTACTGAAGGAAGTAGTCATACCTCTCCTCTGAAGGGGAAAAAGGCCAGGAGAGGAGGGAAAAGGTCAACCCGCTGGCTGAGGGGGGAGGGGCGCCACGGAGAGGGGCTGTCCCGTGCTGAATACATATATGTATATGCATATGAATGTCTGATACATGTATGGATGTGCATATATTATGTATATGCAATTGCTTTTATGAGCCAGTCAGGTCTTTAACACAGCAGCTGGCCTGGTCACCTCTATCTCCTCAATTTACTTTTGGCTCCAGCTGCCTGATTCCTACAGCATTACAGCTCCTCTTCCTCCCCCTGCCCCAACAGAGCCCAGAAAATGGAGCGAGTCCCCTATTTGTGCTGCACTGCAGGCCAAGCTTCTGTCATAATGAGCTGCCTTGTGATGCAGAAACCAATAATCCTCTGCTACGAAGGCCCAGAAGTGAACCGAAGTATACATTTCTTTCTCCCAATTGGGCATTGTTTTATTTAATATGCTCGTAGCTTTCTAATGGTAGCTATAAAATTGTCATGTGCATGGGAAAAACATACAGAGTCCTGATAGTTTGTGTGTGCATGCATGTGTGTGTAAACTTTGCTAATTAACACTACCATGAGTAAGCGTCCTTCTGGGCTGACGCCACGTTGCGACTGGGGACACAGAGACTCCAGCCAGCCATATTTCTGAAGGCCTAAGGCAGATGAAATTCTTGACATACAGAACATATTTACCCCAAATGGAGGGTGGCCAAGGGGCTGGAGTTAAGATTTCCTGTTCTTACATATAGCAGGGTACTTCAAGAACCTCCTTGTCATAACTGATCAGACAAAATTTTCAGGGGTGAATGGCAATGTGCGGGGGCAGGAAGAGAGCAGCTGGCTGTTTGGCTGGTCCTTGTTCTGCATTAATCTGACTTTATTTATTTATTTATTTATTTTTGGTCAGAGCCCCGGTGGTGTTGAGGTCACTTAGAATCTCTCTGCCTGCCACATGTTGGTTCAGACACACTCCGATGCAATGTGGCATTTGTTCCGTGGTGTGGGATCTGGGCCGACCAGTTGGATGCAATCAATGTAGATAAGCTTTATTCATTAGCAAAATGAATAACCAGACACTATGACTTGAGCCAGTCAGAAGGCAGCTTATTCATAACACAACAGTTCAGTGCCTCTGGGACGGACCGGTCCAGTCCTTCATTCGTCTCAGCCACACAGTAGTTCTGTTGTGTGCACCCATCAGTGTGTCGAGGTCCACAGAGGCACTGTCGCAGAGCTGCTCTGATAGCCATCGGATAGACTGATTAAATCTGCATTCATCACAGCGCCCAGTGCTGTGGTGTCGGTGCTCTTGAATATTGCCAGGAGGATCAATTGCTTTGGCTTGGAAAAATAAGTGCCTTTCTATCACTGATGGAAGCTGTTACCTGGTGACAATGTTTTAGAACATGGCTAATGTCTTTTGATTAACTAAAACTGAGGAATAAATTCTGACCACGACCACATGTATACGCTATTTAGGGAGCAGGAAGAAAGAGAGATTGAATCTTTCTGTCCCTTACATAGAGTAACACACAAACTCTTTTCAGTGGCCTACGAGACTTTACATTATTGACGTCTGCCTACTGTCTGGTCATCCCTCTCCCTTGTGTGCTGTGCTCCCCTGATGTTGGACTTCTTCCCTGCCTTAGGACTTTGTGCTTGACAGCCTCTGCCTGGAATATTTTGCCCCCGAGATATTTGCATGACTTGTCACTCACATCTCAGCTTAAATGCCACCGCCCCATGGAGACCTTCCTTGATCATCCCGCAGTAAGGCCCCTTCCCTCACTCCATATTACATCACCCTGGTTTATTTCTTTGCTAGCACTTATTGTCCCCTGAAAGTCTCTTGTTCAATAGGTTATTTGTCTGCAATGTCGCTCCACTGAGTTCGCTGATGTGTATTCAGTGGTTGGCACCGAGTCTGGCACACGGTGGTGCTTAACAAACCTTGTTGAGTGACTGAATTTCTCTGGCTCCTGGGTCTTCAGTGGACACAGGGTGTAGAGGGGAAGAACACCTCACCAGAGGCTTGGATACTTCTAGTTGGGGCTCTGCCCTGACTTACGGGTTGGCTTTGGACAAGTCATTCAACCTTTTTGGGCTAATTGACCTTCAAAGCTTCTCAGCTCTAGGACAATGTTTGCAAACGTGGGTTTTTGGTTGAGAGAGGAGCAAGCTGGATAGTAGGGATTTTCTGTTTTAATGATCAGAATTTTAACCTTGAAGGGGATGGCAGTAAGTCACAGAAGTTCATCCCAGGATGAGATGGCAAAGAGGTACCTCTGAAGGGACCAGTATGCAAATCACTGAATAGCTCCCACCCAATTTGATAGACACCCAGCCAGAGTTCCCATCTGAGAGACTGATTTTCTCTCTTTGGTGACCTGTGGCCCAATGAAAATTTACAGGCCAATAAAATTAGATTATTAGCAAATGAAAAAACTAACACTCACTGTAGAATAGTGTCTGCCTAGATCCTCAGGGTTCAGATCTGCTCATAGAGCTTGTGGAGGTAGCTTAGGCGAAGCTGCAGGAAGACACCAAGCTTTGGGAGGCAGGTGGGAAGGTCCCCTTGCTCCTCTCCTCCAGGGCAGAGGCTGCTCTTTTATCCTGTGCTGATGATACCCTCTCACCCTATTTTTACCCCAAATCTTCAGGTGCAGGAAGCCTAGAAAGCAGGTTCACGAGGTGCAGTGGCCATATCATTCCCAGCTTTAATAGGCAATGCACCTTGATGTGTTTGAAAAGGACCCAAGCAGTTTGAAAAGTGACAAAATGCAAGTGTCAGAGTGCTTGTGTGAAAGGAGAGGTATTACTCTCTAGTGTGGAGACTGAATGCTGTCTTTTGAGAAAAACAAGAAATGAGGCTGTTAACTAAAAATAAGAACAGGAAAATCAACCCCACATAAATTCTTCGGAGAAAGTAAGATGTGATTTGCAGTAGAAGTTTTGGAGCAGTAGTTTTGTTTCAATAAATACGAGCTGAAGTGATGCAATTTTCTGATATTATCGCTTATTTCTTGCATAGCAACCCCCAACCTGCCCTACAACATCTGTACACTAAGTGGAATTCTTTTTCATTTTTCTTCTGAAGAAGAAAACATGAAAAAAGGTAATTTTTCAGAGGAGCTTCCTATTGAAAGGAAACTCTGCTGCCAGTGAAGAATTTTTTTGTGTTTTACACAAAAAATACAGTTCCTTTATATCTGATCAGCCTATGTTCCCAAAGAAATTATTTTTTTGGAGGAAAAGCATGATACTTATATTGAAAACTGTTTTGGTTTTTAAAAATTGATTATTTAATACACATGTATTAGTTTTCTGGCTATTATAAGCCTATCACTTATAACAGACCATTGCCCCTGCTAGGAAAACCTGGAAAATCTGGGCAGAGTACAAAAGAAATGTTTGTTTGAAAGCATCAGACAAATGCTAAGCCTGCTAGAACTTGAAGGGCCAGATTCTGGAAAGAAGGAAGGCTCATTTAAATAAGCCCATTTTTCACATGCTACTTTCTTCTTGGGACAATTTATGAGTTTAGGCACGAGAAAAGATTCTGGGAATTTGAGCAGAGGGTTGACTTGTAAGAGTCAGAGAAGACTTCTGAGTTTTAAGCAATCCCAGGAAGCTGGATAAACAAAATGAGAGTACAGATTTTTAGGGCAACAAGGAAGGGTCCAAGATCCTAGAGTGAAATGGATCAGATGTTGCACTGCCCTTCAAGGCATTTACTCATTAGTATATACGTATCTGATTAACACTGAGGCAAAAAGGCAACCAGAAAGCTGATAGAACAGAATGGAATCATGGGCAGTTCTGGGAAGACAAAAATTTGAGTTCAGGGTCCATCAAGAAGGAGTAACAATAGAAACATACTCAATTCCCCGTTGGGCCCCCTGGGTCCGATTAGGTTGAGGGGATGTGCCTCTATAGCGCTTGGCAGAGAGTAGGGTGCACCTTCTCTGATGGAGTATAATGTAGAGTCTCTACAACTTTCCATGAACAGTGTTCAACATTCAGTAAAACATGGACTCTAAAAAACCAAGCCAAGAAATTACCCAGACATAAACAGTCACACATGGACATTAAAGTGACTGATTAAGAGAATAGCTGACAAAATGGAGAATTTCACTGAGAATAAGAATTTTTATCAAAAAAAGCATCAAACGGAAATTCTGAAAATAAAAAAGACACTACAACTGAAATTTAGAACTGGGCAGATGGGTTTCACAGCAAATAAGGTACGAGTAAAGGGAGGACGAATGAGTTGTACAGCAGGTGAGTAGACATACCTGTGCTGGGGCAGAGCTACAGTAACTCACCCAGGAAGACACCTCCCTCCTCACACTGGAATTGCAGGACAACACACCCAGGAGTGACCCCTGACAGTCTGAGGGCACTCAAGGTGTCTGTGGCTTAGGCCAGTCAATGGAGCTGGGAGTAGAGTCAGTTTTTCCCAGTGCACACAGTAGAGGTAGATATTTGAATAAAAATTAAAGATCACTTTCTAAGAGGTAGGGAAAATGTATACTGAGTGGTCCAAACAGAAGATATCCACTCCATTAGGGGAGAGGCAGCCCAGGGGACAGGTAGAGACAGAAACACTTTGGGGCATATGTGGTTCCTGAACAATGACCCATCCAAGGACAATGATTAAGAAAGCTTGACAAAGACGATCCACTCTGAGCTCATTTGTACCTAGACATCTCTGAGGACACACACACAGGTTGAACCACATCCTGCCATTAGGCATTATGAGAAAATGATAATGTGTATGCCTGAGCAGAGCTATAGTCCTACCAGGGAACAGAAGCTTCTCGAAAATAATGCTCGTGTCAACTTCCTTTCAGTCATCTTAGAAACCAGCCATTCTTTTCTCAGGCTGAAGGCAGTACGAGCCCTGCTTCTGGTTTGGGGAAGAGTTCAGAGATGGGAAATTGCCTGGTCTCACCAAATGCCCCATCCCAGGTCGTGCCATGCTTCACTGAAAGGGATCTCAGAGGCTACTCAGTCTAATCCTCCAATTAGATGAGGGGAGGAAAAGGCTTAAGTCAAGTTCTGGATACAAAATTACATACACATTTGAAGACTTACTTAACCTCTGTGGGTACTGTTATGGCTACCTGTGCTCAAAGTTTGCTATTTCTGCTGAATCCCTGTCTGAAGGAGGAGAAATTTGACTCCAATGGGGTACATACCGTGTCTGTTCCTGTCAGTCATTCACTAACTAGAAGACTCACTGAGTACCTACCACGTATCCGGAACTGCTCTCAGCTGAGACAGCAGTGAACAAGACAGACACGAACCTTGAACTCAGCGTTTAGAGGGAAGAGACAGAAAAAAAAAAATCAAGAAACAGTTAAATAAATGATTTAGAAATCGGGATAAGTATTATAAAGGAAATAAAACAAGGGCAGTATAAATCAGTGAAAAACAGGAGGGAGCTACTTTAGGTAAGAAGGTCAAGGAGGAATTTTCAGAGGAATAGAGTAATTCAAAGAATTTAAGTCAAGATGAGCTGAGAAAATTTCAACAAGCCTAGCTTGGCTCCAGCCCCTGAGGATAACTCAGGTTTGGCCATCTGAGGTGAGCCTGGAGCTGTTTTTGTCTGACATCCCTCAGGTTAGACATGCCCTAAGTTGCCGAGAGTGTCACCAACTTGAGGCCCGAAGAATGGAGATCACAACCAAGAATGGCCTGAGAACCAGTTAAACCCACAGTGGTGGGCCGGAGAGAGAGGGAGCACCAGGACATTTGAGTTTCATGAACTTCAGCCCTGTATGTTTCCAAACAGAATCATCGGCACAGAACTTGGAACCCAGAAGTCTCGAGGGCCTGTTAATTAGTTCTTTGTTCCAGGAAAGAAGTCTGGAAACTCCATGCTGTTGACAAAACTTCCTAAATAATAAACAACTTATTTGTTTACCATCAGAGCCATCCTCCTACACCCAGCCTGGGGATAATATGTTATTTATTCATTTCCCTTTTGCCCTCGCTCCCTTCTTTCCCCAACTCTAAGCTCCCTGAGAAGAGGATCTTTGAGCCCTTGGACCAGCACTGCCTTACATGTAGCAGGTGCTCAATGGTTGTTTATTGTGTCAATTAATCTGGCAATTCGCAGAGTTTGTGTGGTCATGAGTCACAGCTTTTTCAGCTGAGGCCTCCCCAGAAGGCTTGGCTCCTGGTCCCCCGGCAGCAGAACAATCCTGTCTCTTGGGGTTGGGAACCGTCTGGGGCAGGGTAGGCTGGAAACAGAATGTCCTCAGAACTCATATTCCGGTGAGATCCCGAAGGCCTTTGCCGGAGGTTGGCTGTTAGACTGGAAGGGGGGCTTCCTGGGACCCCTCTTCACACCCAGTGGCAGGGGTCTAGCAGCTCACCGACGTTACCCGTCTGGAATGGCGTGATTCTATCCCAGAATTTGTATTCACAGGGAAACCCTACTTTCGCCTGCTTTTTATTTTTCACCTTTGAATCAGAAGGAAAGTCATTCTAAATCAAGAACGTACTTAACGACCTTTCCCAAGTGGAAGGAAAGGTGCCCATAGCCCACAATTTTAATCTAAATCAAATTCTTTCCTAGCATGAAAAACGAACAAAAATAACTTCCCAGGAAGGCGAATGCCAGAGGGGAAGGTGAAGGGCTCTTGGGGTACTTTCAATGTTCAGGGGCTGATCTTTTCCAAAGGTAAACAGTACTTACCTAGCCGGTTTCAGAGCAGCTCGTGGGGGCTTGTGTACCAGGCTTCAACAAAACACCATCGTGAGGCCGAGCGCCAAGTGCTTTGTGTGAAGGGCAGAGCCGTGTTGGTGTGTGGTGTGCAACCCGTACGTGCAGACACCTGCTGTTTGGACAGAATTGCAGTGCAATTAGAAGACTTTTTGAGAGTTGGCAATATCGTTAATTCCTTTGCCATTTTATATGAGCAGGAGGATTAATTAGCGTTGGCTTTATAGAGTTATATCTAAATGCATATGTTTTGGGTTAGATATTTCTTTTTACTGGACTCGTTCCAGACTCGTTCCCAACCGTGAAGGCCGCCTCGTGGGATTCCTCTGTGTCTGCCTGAATGCTCCTTGTCTGCTGGAGTGCGTGAGCCAGGCCTGACACCAGAATCGTTTGTGGCGAGGCTGCTTCTGTCCTTCCCTCGCGATGTTACTTTGGAGGAAGAAATCAGAAGAAAAATGGGTAGGGATTTAGAATACAAGGGCAGACTCGGTCACAGAGTTTCTTTTGTTTTTGTCAGTTTCTGCAAATGACTTTTTAAAGAAGTCTTATTTTCCCAATTGCATTTCCTTGATATTTCTTTGTTTTCCTACTTTTTCATAGGAGAAAAAAAAAATAGACAAAACTCTTTGCTGTGGGGGCATCTTTTAATGAAGCTCAGAATAGCCTTCCAGAGCTACTTACCTAGACCTCTTCAGGGTTCAAATATGAGCCTGTGAGGTTCCCAGCCCTTCCTTCTCTCAATTAAGCCATAATTAGCGAATAGTTTTTCTTAGATACTTTAGTGACCTTGGAAATACAGGATATTTCAGAAATAGATGTATTTGTGCTTCTCTTTATTGCTCATGGTAATGAGAGTGGTTTATCTTATTATTTCCCAGCACTGGGCTGAGCACATGGGGGTATATAGTCAATGTTTGCTGAATGAATAACTGTTTGGCCTAGTACTTGGGCCATCATATGGGGCAGAAGTTCTCAATTTAGCCTGCATGAGGTTTACCAAGATGGATTGTTAACAGACTCATTCCAGCCTCCAGCATCCCAAGTTCTGATGCACTGCTCAGAGGAAGGGTCTAGGAATCTTTATTTTAAACAAATGCCGTGATGGATTTGGATGCACAGGCCCTTTGGACCTCACACACTGGGAGAAAAACCTGCTCTGGGGAATATGACATTTCAGATCTTTAAAGGAAAAGTTGCCCCAAACTACCTTAGGCTCTTTTCCATTTCTGTCTGTGCCTGATGTTGTCTCTGAGGTCCCTCCGTGGTGACTCCTGCCCTCCTGCGCCGTTGCTCAGACAGTGTCTGCAGGTACCTTCCCTGCACCACCCACTTCCTGACCATGGTGGAATACACTGTGCTCCAGGTCAGATTCCTGTTGTTCTTCTGGAGCCACCTGAGACCAGCACGACCGGATGGTCCCTCCACCCTTGGTCTTGCTTTAGAATTGTGCACATTTACTGAGCAATAAGGGTGCCTGACATAGGTGAACTTTCCAGGCACCTGTGCTGTGTATTTGACACAAGACACTGAGTGAGGCTGTTATAAGCTTAGGTGTGTAAATCAGATGATCTATCTAAACGATATATCTAAACTTCTTAGCACAGTGCAGGGTATGTAATACTGTAGATGGTTTTTCTGCAGTGGATTATAAACTCCTTGAGGGCTAGGACTATGTCCAATTCCAAGGAATCCCTGAACCAAACTAGATCTGTGTTGGTTAATTTTATGTGTCAACTTGAGTGGGTCACTGGGCGCCCAGATATTTGGCTAAACATTATTCTGGGTGTTTCTGCAAGGCTGTTTCCAGAAGGGATTAGCATTTGCACAGTACACTGAGTAAAATAGCTTGCTCTCCGCAGTGTGGGTGGGCCTTAGCTAATCCATTAAGGGCCTACATAGATCAGACAGGTGGAGGATGGGAGAGTTCACCTCTCTGTCTGCTTGAGTTGAGACATTGGTCTTTTCCTCTCCTCAGACTGGGACTTACAACATTGGCTCTCTGGCCCTCATGCCTTTGGACTTGGGCTGGATGGAACTACATCACTGGCTTTGCTGGGTCTCCAGCTGACAGATGACAGACAGTGGGACTTCTTGGCTTCCATAATCACACGAGCCAATACTTTGTAACCAATATCTTTATATATATCCTATAGGTTCTGTTTCTCTGGAGAGCCCTGACTAACATAAGACCTCCTGTGGGCAGGAGCTAGAGCTAACATTCACCTGAAAGTTAGGCATCCATGTAACACAGTCATAAAATAAACTAAATAGCAAATGAGAAAAACTAAACTGCAGGGATGCATCAGGTGGGCAGTTTTTAGCCACCGCTGACACCTGCCACTGAAGGGGGTGCTGATAAAGTGACACAGGAGGTGACTATGTAGAGGGGCCTTCTAAGTAGACCTGGCCAGTAGCGCACGGCAGAAACACGTTGTCACTCGCAATAGCCGAGGATGCTCGGCACACTCCCCTGGGCTCCTCCCGGTACTGCGGGGGCTCACACGGCATTTCATAGCAGGCAGCTTCTGTTGAGTCAGTGCTGAAGGAGGATTATATGTGTGAAGTAGCTAAGAGAGAAGAGGGGAAAGGCTGTCTGGTAGGGTGTTGTACAAGCTTGCTCGGGCTGCCATAACAGTATCACAAACTGGGGGGCTTAAACAATAAAAACGTATTGTCTTGAGTGCCGGAGGAGGCAAGTCCAAATCAAGGTGTCGGGTTGGTTTCTTTTGAGAGTTGTGCGGAAGAATCTATTGCACACTGCCCCCACTGCAGTGTGGTGGTTTGCTGTTAGGCTTTGTCATTCTTTGGCACGTGGGAATATCACCCTGATCTCTGCCTTTGCACGATGTTCTCCCTGTGCGAGTGTCTGTGTCCACATTTCCCCTGTGATAAGGACACTGGTCTTGTTGGATTGGGGCCCACCCTGCTCCAGTGTGACCTCATCTTAACTAATTACAGCCACGATGACCCTATTCCCAAATAAGGTCACATTCTGAGGTGCTGAAGACTAGGACTTCAACATGTGAGTTGTGGGGGACACAAGTCAACCTGTGACAGCAGTCAACAGTGCGTGCCACGTGAGGTAAGGCCACGGGGTTGACTTACCATGACAATCTCAGCTATTCTACTTTCTTGTTTGCATTTATCATTTCATTCAGTCTAAAGAGAACTTGTGTTCCTTAAATGTTAATAACAGGTGGCTCACACCTGTAATCCTAGCCCTCTGGGAGGCCGAGGTGGGAGGATTGTTTGAGCTCAGGGGTTCAAGACCAGCCTGAGCAAGAGTGAGACCCCATCTCTACTAAAAAAATGGAAAGAAATTAGCTGGACAACTAAAAATATATATATAGAAAAAATTAGCTGGGCATAGTGGCACATGCCTGTAAGTCCCAGCTACTCGGGAGGCCGAAGCAGAAGGATTGCTTGAGCCCAGGAGTCTGAGGTTGCTGTGAGCTAGGCTGACGCCACGACACTCTAGCCCGGGCAACAGAGTGAGACTCTGTCTCAAAAAAAAAAAAGTTAATAATAATACTACTACTAATAAAAGCAATTGGAAAAGGGTAAGGTCTGGAAACTTCAGAGAACATAAAAAATTAAAAATATCATTACTGTCATCGTCATTATCAATCCATCCATTTATGCATCTACCTACTTCCTTGCTATAATGGCAGTAAAAAACCCCCACAGCTACTCAACTGGCAAATGATATTAAAGCCCTCAGACAGAAATCTAAGAAGCAATAACACTGTGTAGTTACTAAACTCCATACTCATGAGAATCGTTAAGTAACTCTAATCATTTATGAAATTTAGTCTACTGGAGTCATAAAATTGATTTTTCAAACATTTATATTCATTATTTAAACACTTGTTCCCAGACTTGGCCATGAGAACACATGGAAAAGTCAGTTTATTCATTTCAGACATTTTGGGACTATGTATATGTCAAAATTTATAAATATTTAAAATACCTTTTAGAGCTATAAATTTTATTATGTAACATTCTTCTCTTAATGTAACTGAATCTGTTTACTCCACCTTCTTATTTCAGTGGAAAGCTCACTTCCAAGAAGACAAGAGCATGGCATTTTCTACCTAAAACCTTTGTAAAAAAATTCATTAGAAGCATCAGTTAAAGATGATATAAAGAACTGAACTAGGATTATTTCTAACTTTTTGTAATAATGTTTTACTCCTTGCTGCTGTTCTCTGGAGCTTTCTGATGGGTGCTCACAGCCAGTGCAGCAGGCGGGTGCCAGCGTGTGTTGGCGATTTGCAGGAAGCAGACACCCGACCCGCAGACCACGTCTGACCCAGTAAGAGGAGCTGGGCGGTGGGCTCCGATGAGCCCACGGAGCTGGCTTTGCTGAGTCGCGTGCTGCGCATACGAGGAGCCACCTATTCAGACAGTGCTGTGCCCCCGCGTCATGAATTTAGAAGGGGCTAGAGCTTCATCTGAAGCTGCTGGATGGGGCTCCACGCTGTGCGTGGTCTTTCTCTTTCTCTAGTGATGTTGTGCAAATGAAGTCTCTGTCTGGCAAAGCTGTCTTAGGTGACTGACATGCCTGGGCCACCACTTCTTTGGCTGAGCCATGGAAAAAAATGTTTTTCTTGGGCCCTTGCTCAGCAAGGACAGACCTGCTAAAACTCTTTTTGTGGGCCCTCTTGACTGAGCTGCAGAGCGCAGAAAATTTATGCCGGGCTTGCCCCTTCCCAGTGGCCCTGCCCCTGGATGAATTCAAGTGTCACCACTTGCTTTATTTGCTCCTGCCTCATCATGTCTCCCTCCTCTGCTCTCCCAGCCACACAGACATGCGAGCACCCATGGGAGTGACGCTGTGACTTTTTTTTTTTGAGTGAAATTCTCATAACATACAATTAACCATTTTTAAGTTTGCAATGCAGTGGCATTTATACATCCGCAGTGCTGTGCAACCATCACCTCTATCTAGTTCCGAAACACTGTCGTCTCCTCAAACACAGCCCTGCACCCGTCAAGCAGGCACTCCCCACCCTCCCCTCCACTGCCCCATTTCCTGGCAATTGCTAATCTGGTTTCTGTCTCTGTTCTGGATATTTCCTATAAATGTCTGGTTTCTTACACTTACCAAAAGTTTTCTAAGGTTTATCCCTATTGTAGCATGTGTCAGCACTTTGTTCCTTTTTACGGATGAATAATATTCTATTGTGTGGATATACCCATTTTGTTTACATTCAACTGTTGATGAACATTTTGGTACATTGCTATGATTTTTTTTTAAAAAGGCTGTTTTTGTTTGTTTGTTTGTTTACTTCCTTTCTTGGGCAGAGAACCCTGATGTGCTCTGGGGGCCTGAGCTTCAACTGCTCCAGAAAGTGTTTGCCTATCCCTTTCTTAAAGGACTTGCTGACTTCATCGGTCACCTGGTTGGGACTAACAGCCCTTGCCACAAGAGTGCTCCTTGGGTCAGCAGCACTTGCATGTCCATGGGATGAGTCAGTCTTGTCTTTCTTTCTTGGCGATTCAGTGTCTCTCTTGCAGGTTGTCTTTCCTGTCTCAAAAGCTTGCCTTTAGCCTATTTTCATTGCTCTCAGATTTGTCCAAAGGCTCAGAGCGTCCCATACTCCACACGCAGAACTAGAACGTGGCGGTTATATAAGCCCAGCAAGTGGCTAGCTGTTTTTGGTATTTAAGTCCTCACTTGAAAGTGGGGCCCGTGGAAATGTTAAACTTCCTTGTGGTTTCAGAAATGCCAAGTGCTAAAAACATTATGTGCAAAATGGACGGCCTAGGTGAGTGTGATTTTTAAAAACCTCAGCTATGGGGCTCCCCACAGCTAATGGCAATCATAAGCTGCAGCCCAGGTGGGCTTTGAAGGACGGGCCATAACTCTCACTTGAGGCTCTGCTGACTGCACAAGCCATTCCAGCTCAGTCTTAAGTTTATAATGTCACCAGGACGCCCGTCGGTGTTACAGCCCACAGCTGCCTGAGAATTCTCCTCTGTCAGTTCTACCAAGTATGTCACTGTCTGCTTCCCCCTGTACCTACAGTCCTAGGGCCGACACTTGTTTTGGCTTAGTGACCCCACACATTTGAAAAGCCTCCAATCTGCTGACATGGTTAAGTAATAGCTCTTTAAATGTGCAGAGTGTTTTTCTACCAAGAAGCCCAGACAGGCCCCTATGACATTTGGGAAAACTACTTCTAGCTGCCTGGTGTCTTTGGGGGTCTTGCCAGGCTCTTACTGCCCATGACATTGCTGCCTCCTCTAGTTTTTGCTTGTAGCACTATGAGAGTCAGAGGATCACATCACAAAGCAACAGATTTTAGCTCCATTTTGGATGAAAGATAAATGTACCCTAGCTCGCCCACCAAAGTGTGCCTGATGAGTTAGAAACAAAAACCTATAAAGTTTTCCTGTCACTGTGAGGCTTGATTCACCTGTTTATTCAGGCTTTTCCTGAAGCTGGGTGACTGGCAGTGTTGCATGCGATGGAAGGGCATCACAGATGGCCACGGGTGACGTCGGGGCCACCGTGTTTTAGGACAATGCTCGTTAGGTCAGAACTGTGGACAGGGAGAAACGTTTTCATTCCAAGAGTTTGTGCAGCTTGATGAGAAAAAGGAACCCAGGGAAACCTTCCAACTCCCAAACCATGTGGCAGACATAGGACCAAAGGGGGCACTCTGTCCCTCCACTCCCTCCTGCCTACCCCTCCCCATCAGCATTGCTACCATTTGCTTATAAGCAAAACCAAACAGGATTTCTCCTCTTCCAACTCCCTGCACATCATTATTAAAGAACCTTCTGGAAAGAACATGAGAATGAGCTCTGAGCATTCCTGAATTCCAGGGCAACATGCTTTAAAAGGGCTTCCACCTTGGGACCTGCCCAGTGACCTGCAGTGGAAGGAATTTTGGGTCTTGTGCCCATGGGCTGATGCCGCGAAGGTTAACTGGTATTGAAAACAGGGTGTGGGACCCCGTTAATAAACAGGAAGAAGTAAGATTCGGAACTGCTTCTGCAGCCTGATTAAATGGGGCACTCTATCCAGGGAAATTCTGTACCCACATGGGGGCTCACTCTGGGTCCTCTGTGCCCCCGTCCTGCTACATGCCTGCCTTGTATGAACCATCAGCCCGATGATGTCCAACAAGCTCATATCCTCATGGTCTATCCTGGACAGACGTAATCAGTGAGGAATGTTTCTCTGAAATGGGACCTGAGGCCTGATGTCCTTAGGCTCGGCCTGGAAGGAGGCCCGGGAGGGGGAGGACCCAGCCGGGGAGCCCATCCTCGCTGCTCCAGGCCTTGGCGGGGCACCTTATGCAGGCTGAATTGGTTTATCCTCCATGCAATTCTGGAAAGTAGGAGCGATTGTCATTATCATTTCTAGATGAGGGAGCATGGTCTCAGAGAAGTTAAGTTTATTTATTTTGTTCCCTGCTGTTCTTGAAGGATTTGGGGTATTTAACAAAAGTGCTTATGATTCAAAAGGAAAACAATAAAAACTTGATGGAGGGAGGGGGGGATGAAGGCAAAGAGTGGAACGAACAATGAGACACTCAGAGACGCACACCATGCTGATTGAGTTGTTAGAAGTGGCCGTACATTTGGCCCAGGGTTTCCTAGAAGCCTACACAGAAGGAATGCAATTTATAGTTAGAAAAGTGAAGTGACTTACACAGGAAGTAAAGGAGCCAGGATTTGAGTCCAGGTTTGTCTGGTGCCAAAGTTCGTTCATTCTTTCCTTTGGCAGGTGGGACTTGTGCCGTGGTCTTGAATGGAGCGTAAGGCCCAGGTCACAAGAAGCGAAGCACCAAGTCCTGCCACACAGTGTAGAGAGCCACCAGTGTGCGGCCAGGACTTGGACCAGATGCTCCATGCCAGGCTCCTTGAGACGCAGCCAGATGGGCCCTGCCCTGCCCCTGCCCTCCCGGGGTCCTCTTCCCAGCCTATTGGGGAAAGGAGCTGGGAGGACAGGGGAGGGGTGGTCTTCCTAGCACTTGGGCTATGTGTGTGCTAAGGGGGTGCTTTGTCTTCTTCAATGACAGACTGGGGGACCCGCATGAAGGGAAACTAGCTGGCTGGAGGTTTGCCAAGCTGTGGCACCCACAGGCCTACCCTGTGCTGTCCCCGAAACTCAGCATGAAGACAGAGTTCTTGGACAGGGCAACCTGCTGGGCCCCCTGAAGTTGAGGGACATGGGCACAAAGGCTGGTGCCCACACCGGCCTTGACAGCTCTGACGACCGACGGGCAGCTCCTGCCCTATCTACTCTCCACAGCCCTTGGAGAGCAGGAAAAGTGCCCCCAAACCTTGTCTTCTTTATAGTTCACTTTTAGAAGAGTTACTAGGGCAGGTAAAAACAAAAACCAAAAAAACTTTAACGTAGAGATTTTGAACAAGTTGCTGAAAATTCACTAAATCCTCTATTGTTTTCTATAAAATGGGCCCAGGACTCTTTCCTCCACCCCCTGCATTTTGGGAGGCTGCAGTGAGGCTGGTGACCTGTGTGTCTCGCAGGTCTGGGTGATCATTCCATTCTCTCCTCACTTTTTCTTGCTTTCTTTCTTTGAGTCTGTGCTGTCCTGAGGCATCTTCAGAAAGTCCTGTTCTTGCTAATGGCAGCCCCCGCTTTGTAGGTCTGTCGTGTTAGAATCTTCCCGAGAATTTTTAAAACACAGGTTCCTTGAGCCCTCTCAAGGTTCTGACGCAGTGTGCCTGGAGCCAGGTTTAAACTCTCCCCAAGTGATTCTGCTCATGCAGCCAAGAGTGAGCACGTCTGCGTCTGCCTCAGGCTGTACTTGAAAATCCTGATCTTTGTGGCCTTTTGCGTGTGGTTTGAACAGGGTGTAACCTATCCCTTATTCAGATGGCACTTCTTGGCTTCTGTAAAATGTGTGAAGTTCCCACAGGTTTTCACCTTTGCCCGAAAGGCAAAGTCATTTCAAAGGGTAGGCGCAGAGGGCTGTCATTAACGGCTAATACCCCGGTGCAGATCGCTTTGTGGGATCAGCTCACCATCCTCTCAGGGCCCCAAGAAACAGAGACTCAGCAAGGATGCCTTTGGATGCGCAAGAGGGCGAGGATGATTGTGCGTTCCTGAATCCTGCTCGGGAGACCAGAAGGCAGCCCCAAGGAGCCAGGGGACAGCCAGCACGAGGTGGTGCCTTGAAGAAAAGGGACTAGAATAGCAAAGGAGGTCAGTCTCCCTCATGTCATAAGCATTTGCATCATTAACAATTTTTTCACTTTTCACTTTGAAATAATTTCAGGCTTACAACAAAAGTTATAAAACTAGTACAAAGACTTCCCTATACACTTCCCTCAGCTTCTTCAAATATTAACCTCTTGGAAACCCAGGTAATGATCAAAACCAGGAAATTAACATTGGTATGAAATAAATAATTTAAAGATTACTTCTATAGAGTTAAATTCAAACTTAATTGCAAATTAAATCATTCAAATTTCTCCAATTGTCCCATCAATGTCATTTTTCTTGCCCAGGAACCCATTCGGGATCCCATCTTAGATTCGATTGCCCTATTTCCTCAGCATCCTTTTATCTGGAACAAGTTCTCTGCCCTTGTTTTTAGGACTGACGCTTTTGGACAGTAACAACTGGCTGTTTTGTAGAATGTCCACCACTTAGGGAGTGTCCTATGTCTTCTTATTAATGCAGGTTATTCATTTTTGGCAGGAATACCACAAGAGACCATGTTGTCCCCTTCTCTAGGCATGACAGGAGGTGGCACTGAAAGGGGCGGCCTTGCAGAAATAACAGGGAAATACCTATTTGCATTTTTAGAAAAGCATCTTAGAGAACATATGCCCATTTTGATAATTAATAAGCATTTTTTAGCAATAACGAATAAGAGGTGAAGCCACATCCTGAGCCTCCTTCTCTGCCTTCTTGCACAAGCTCTTGACCTGAGCACTCAGCTCTTCCTTCCAGACGCTTCCTTTGCCAAGCCTGTCCATCTGGCTTGTGAGGACTTCTCTTAGGGAGGCGAAGTACTTTGGGAAAGATTTGTACAATCTCTTATGAAAACAAGTCCAAAAAGTAATAAAAATGTGGTTACTGCCTCTAGTTAAGCACGATTTTTTTTTGGAAAAAAAAAGGGATGTAATAAAAAGAGCTGACTGTGGTTGAAGAAACAAAGATATTTATGTGTCTGTGTGTGTGAGATTTTGCCAGTAAGGAAGAAAATTAAAACAAACTTCAGAAATTATAGTTGTTGGTATAAAATTAGCTCATGTTTCAGGGGGTAGGAGTGAAGTATTTCAAAAATAGTTTAGGCAGAGAGCAAACCGAGTGGAATTGTGAATGAGAGAACAAGAACCAGGACATTTGCCGCCTGCCCTGCACAGTTTGAGGTCACATAATTTTAGGATGACTTTGTAATACAGGCACACAGTGTCCAGAATGTGCCTGTATTACACAGATAGCTCTTTCGCTTTGTTTGGGTCCTTTTGGGATAAATTAAGAGCTTTAACATAGGAAAAGTATTAAGATCATCAAAGATGAACTTGAATTTCATGCTTGTTTGTCTGTTTGATGCTGTTGGTCGACATAGAGCAAAAAGTAACCAGGGAATAGGAGGTCTTTATTCTTGGACTCTATTGCCAATGACCTTATTTTTGGAGAAAATCATATTTCCTTGATTTGAAAGAGTAAAACAAAAGAGAAAAAGACAAAATACACAGACAAAAGGAAGTACAAAAATTCCTGGATCAAACACGTGTAGCATTTTGGCATCTTTTAAGATCTCTTTTTATCCATATACCCACACAGAGGTTTGCCATCTTAGGCACATGCTCATTTGTGTTCTGTTGCCTTTTTAGTCTTTATCTTTTTCTGCCTAAAGGTAGTAGATGCTCACTGTAAAAAAAAACCCCGCAAACATTTCATATTATATGTTTCATCCAAAGATGCCAGGCAAAATATGAAACCCCCAGTGACAATCATTTGAATGGTATGGTGCATTTTACCTGATTTTCTCTATGCTATCTTGGAAATTATTTTTTTCATGTAATGTGTTTTAGACCCAATACCCTTGTAACTGATGTTTCAGAGTAGGGGGTCACTTGACCTTTTGGGCATTCAAAGTTTCTTTTCTTTGGAATATGGTGGTTTAAAAAGTTCATTGGCCTCTTACTCAGCTTGTTTAATATTTTGGCGGCATCTGTCTCCATTGACTACCCAATCCCTCTTCAACATTCTCCTGCTTTGACTTCAGGACCCTGCCCTCCCTCCTGCCAGGTACCAGGCTGTCTCTCCTCATTCCTCTGCATGTTCTCCTTTCCTCAAACCAAGGGCTCCTTCCTATTTCCTGGTCCCCTGTCCAGTGTGCACTCTGGTTTCCTGCATTGCCTCCAGCCTGGATTAAAGTGATAGCTTCCTAAGTGCATTACCTGCACCCATCCTTCCACGACAGAGAGAACTTCCTGAAAAACAGGTTGAATCGCTATTGCCTCCCAATCATGCAAGGGCTTTCGTTGTCCGTCGTGGTGGCTGGCCTCCAAGATGGGGCCACACACGAGGCAGTGTGCAAGAGGTGGACGAGGGTGGAGGAGGGGAGTTCTGGACTATGTATACTTGCATGTTGAAAAATGTGGAAAGGAAGCTTTACTAACATTAATAAGTGGATTGATGCCAGCACCCTAACGGGGTCGTTTGTGAGGAGTCCTGCATCTCGGGTGGTTCTGGATAGGCGGGGAAGGGGCCAAAGCTTCAGCAAAGTGTGAAAGGTCTGGCCGTGGCATCAGCCTCATGCCACAATCTGCATGAGCCCAGGTAAGAGGTTTTAGTAAGTAGTTTTAACTAAATAAACTCCAGTAAAATGAACAAGAGGCTTAAAAATCGCTACAGGGGTTGACGGAGATACAAGTGATGAAGTCCAAACAGACACAAAGCAGCCATTGGACACCTCTGCCAGGCCTGGCTG